>OY787669.1:12187543-12355497 GCA_963678985.1 Spisula subtruncata
TAATGAGATGAGATTTACAAAAAGAGTTTCGGAATTAGAACAAGCATAAGATATACACTTGCTCCAAAAATACAAAATTGTCTTTCTGAACTTCAGCTCCATGTAAAGCCGGAGTCCTGTGTGCGCAAGAACGAGTGTTTGTCCATAATCAAAGTACTGAGAGTATCAAATGAGAGATTCAAATCTTGACGATGCAATTTTATTTCGTATTATATGTTTTTTCTGCAAACCATTTTTGTTACTTCGAAAGAATATGACACGAACCATACTGATGGACTGTAAAGGCCGTTCTCAAGCTGAATAATAGGTTTTCCTGTTGTACTAGTATAGATATATTCTGGATAAATTGTCACAACACAAAGCTATACATGTAGATAGCTACCTAATACATATTCGGACTGTTTTGAGTTGATCGTTTATGTTGAATAGGATAGTCAGAGATAGATAAGCTAGCATATACATGTATATAATTCAAGGTGAGTTGCTCCAAATTTCCAGAGAATGCCTGCTTCAAGAACGTCGTGGTCGTTTGTTCGCTGTTGAAGAGTGTTACATTGGAATCTAAGACCTCACACACTTGAATCAACTCACTTAGAAGCGGTGCAATATTTCATAACTCTAGAAGTTTTGATACAAAAAATAAGCAGAAAAAATTTTCTTCATAATAATCGCAAGGTAATGTTCTGATGACCACTGGCTGAACAGATTCGGCTTCCGATATATGTAGTTCGAAATAGAAATTATAACATGATTTTTTGTACATTGTTTTCTTGCAAGCGTTTTGTTGTTTCATTCAGTCGCGGATTTGATATTTCAGCAAAAAGTAGTTCTTCCATCATTGTTAGAAGTCTTTGTGCAAATGAAAAGTGCAACTGAGATTATAGAAAAATAGGCTTATTTGCAGAATATCACAAAAATAATATCATCATCTGATGATCCAATGGCGCATGCGCAGCTGAGGTAAACTACTTCCGCTTTCTGAAGCATGATACGAGATTTAAGAAGCACTGTGTATGGCCGCGTTTTGTTGCTCTTATGGTGTCTCTTTCAACTGCTAATTCGCGTATTTTCGTTAAAATTCGGTCTTCAGCTTCGGACAACTCCGCCAATTCCCGTCGTACCTCTTCCCGGAAAGCAAGTTGTGATGTGGATAGCGCCTGAAAATACAGAAAGGGAAACATATTTATAACAACGATTATATAGAATCTATTCGTGATTAGGTCGAAAAAATATGAGGCTGTGGTTCTGGCTTCATGCTGGAAAGGAATAGGATAGGTTGTTAATAAAAACATTTTTTTCAAATATTAAAAAAAAATTGTGCATTTGTATTTTGTTGATTTTATGGACCGAAACTTACACGTTTTGTTGTGCTTTCAGCGAAATGTTAATACAATGGTTAAATCAGGGGTAAATTCTTTGATCGGGTTCCAAGGACCACATTAGAATAAATTATTATGTCTTATGATCGTATATGTAAATTAACACTAAGAGGGGAGACGCTCGCTTCAAACAGACCAGTTTACCGTTAAGTGCATAATCCGTATATGCTGACTTCGCATATCGTACCGACTAGCCTATAGCGCCTAATCTAAATGTGATTACAAAATTGCTACTCTGAAGTGCCACCTCGGAATTGTCTGCGGCGCTTTGTTCTTAACATTTCATTGAAGAGGTGACACTGAAGTCTAGAAAGCGTGATATACGGTTAACAAGTTTCAAACCAAGCTCATTGATATAATACTATAGAACACTATGTAGTATTTATTTTCTAGTGCCAGAATTTAGAGATCTAACTGCATATATTTTGCTTCATTAACGTTATATCGGCGAAGATTGGCCTCATCTTTTCATTGTGAAAAGTTGTTGTTGACTTAATCCTAAAGTAAACATGTCCATCAAATCACAGCAATGTCTCGTTTGGTCACTTGAGATCACCGTTATGGCATACTTGTATAAATTATATTTTATGTACCTATGTTATTCAGTACAGCTGGGATTTGCATGTCATTGTTTAGCTACGCTATGTGTAGGCATTGTGGCGTGTATTCGTGTCATTTTGTCTGTGCTTCCCTGTTCGATTTTCTCATATATTTGCCTCGATCGTATTGTCTTAAAGGATGTGTTCGTTAGCCAAATCGGCATACCATCTTGAGATTTGAACACTATGTGTAGTTTGCATTATTATTTTACAGAGAATGCCAACAATATTTCAATCACTAAAAATAAACGCGGGAGTTAGATAGGTCTCAAGCTCATCTTCCAGCTTTTTCTTCTGATACTAACCACTGAGGTATGAGGATGTGCAGGCCTGATATGCACATTCAAACAATAAGCTGACGTCATTGACCTATGACGTATGTTCACATCGCGGAAAAATCAGACAGGGAAGGTAGCACTTAACCTAACCAGCCGAGCAAAGAAATCAGAAACACCAAAACACAACTACACAGAGCAATGCCCACACAAAAGCCAAAAAGAAACAATAAATATCAAGTATATCATGTATACTTAACTGCGTGAATGTCCGGTAGAACATGACCGGTATTTCGTGCCAAACATGTTTTGCGAATTGCGGACAAATCCACTTAACTTCCAATAAATGTAACATACGGGACATACATCAATGGCGTGCAGAAATCGATGAAGTCCCTGAACGAGACACTAATGACCGGATATTTGAATCTCTGACTTGATAATGTTTATTTATTATGGATTAATAGTGGTAAAATTGTCTACAGCCAGGGGAAGAGACCATGCTGAATGTGATTAGAATATATTTACATTGGTATCAGCAACACACGCAAGTTACAGCTATTCTAATGTTTATAAATGCGCATGTACCAAAGACACGAATACAGAACAGCGCCTCAAGAGTGTGACCCCTGTATAGAAATAACCTCTCTAAAAACAATCAGCATTTCATTTATTTGAAATAAAGTTGGCCGACATGACTTATCCCTTACCTAAGTAAACAGTCAGGGATTGAACCCTGGACCGCTTTATTCCAAACTGAGCGCCCGTAACATCAATTCCACCGCACTGCACTTATTGGATAAACGTCTCAATTAGATTACAAATTGTATTGTCTGAACATATTGACCTATCTAGACAAACGACAACGTTGGCTAGACAACAAGCAACCGATGTCAAAGTGCTTGAATAGCGAGCTGATAGGATTTTCTGTCTGGGTTTGCCAAACGTTAAATAATTGCCTGTTTAATCTCTAATTGTGTAATTCAAACGTTATCCACAGGGACCCATGTTTGGACTAATTCTAGTGCAAATCAAGAGTTATAGCTGACTTCATGTCGTAATTCCAGGGCAATTGAAGTGCTACAGTATATACCCAAGTCAACAGACTTTTGAACTAAAGTACGAACTATTTATGATACTGAAGTACACATAAATCCAAAGCCATACAGTTACGGCGGCAACGCCTAACCACCAACGCAAGAGTCAGACATAGAACAAACCATCCAACTCGCCCAAAATGGGTGCTTCAAGCAAGGCTCTGATTATACTCACTCCATAATGAATGGCACACTGTGGACTTTGAATTATTTGCATAATTAACGATATAAGTCTTACAAATGAATTGACATGACTAGTTACTAACATGTTGTACTTAGGTATATTTAACAAGAACTTGGCGGTTTCGCACCCTACGGTGTCTCCTTTTGGTGTTTGCTATCCACCAAGTTATGTAATTTTAGAACATGTACAAATAGTAAGCTTTATTTTATGGTTTTATGACATTTTCAAACTAACGCCCTATTTATATTCAACACATTTTGTTCTGTTGTCCCTTATTCCATTGAAGTTCATCCCATGTCAGGTCAGCTCAAACACACCTTGAACAATACATAAAACAAGAAACCCCTTGATATTAACAAAACACTGATACATGTTACTGAAATGACATCTTTAAGAAACGTAATATATGTAACGACAAACAGGTCCTAATTTGATATAGAAACTCGAACAGTAAGTCTATATTGCCAATTTGTATTTTTGTGGTCATTTACAAAACAACTGCGTCCAGTATCAGCAAAAAGTATTCGTTTTCTTCATAAATTATGTATTCCATAGGGAAAAAAGATTCAAACGCTTTGGTTTTCTCACATTGTAGAAACAACTTATTAAAAAACATACATACAGAAATAATCTAATGGGACGTCATTCAGTATCCCATGACGTCACGTCCGGCCGTCAACAGTATAGAAAAAAAACGTTTGAATAATTTTGAAAAGTAATAATGTTAAAAGAAGATTAAATATGTAACATACGCGGCAGAAAAAAGTAAGTTGGAAGATGAAATTAAATGAATAATGTACTTTTTTAAAATTAATTTAACGGGGAAAAAGCAAATCTAGATTTTACAATAATTATTGCTGTGTCATATTTGTTGCTATGTATGTTTGTTTTAGGTAATTAGATTATTTCTGTATGTATGTTTTTCAATTAGTTGTTTCTACATGTTTTCAGTTGTTCTGAAGAAGGCCATAGGCCGATATATAAACAATGTTAGAAAACCGAAGTTTTCGTTTTGTTTCATCGCTTTCTAATGAATGCTTGCAATAATTTTTTGTCAAATGTTTTAACTTCAAAAGTGTCGAGACTTTCATCAATAAATTCCTGGAGCTTGCAGACTATGACTAGCTAGAGGCTATACATTATAAGTTGTTGTTTAATATCCATTAGAGTGTTTACAACAATACCCTTAAGCATGTCTGTAAATTGACAGTGTTAAGAGATTTACTGTAAATTTCAATTAATACACCTTTTGATCTGATGTCATGTTATTTTTATTGTAATACGCCATTAATTCACGAGACATAAATAACTCGATCCCAATAAGGCGAAAACGGTAATTGCTTTTTCAATTAACTGCTCGAATAAGTTTAAACAAATAAGTTTTGAAGAACGTGCGCGCGCATTTACAACACTACATTGCACATCCGGGCGCTATATCATTTATAATAAAATCATCAGAAGTTTTGAGTAATACGCACATGTTAGATCGTCATTTTATATGACGTATTACGCATATAGAATAGTTTTATTTATGGTCATATGCATACGTAAATTTATATGACGTATTACACATAGCATAATTTCATTTATGGTCGTATTCCTAAAGAGCGCATGAGAGGTTACCGTATATTTTTTATCGGTATTAAATTCGATTCAATTCATTTCCAATGGGTTTATTCAATAACGGGGCTTGTTTCAAAAGAAATAGAAATCATAATTTAGAAGATAATTGAATCGCACGGACAATCATGGAATACTATGATGAATATAAATATACCCTTAACCTATTTAGGACCAATCGTAACTTATTGACAACATATCACATCAATAATGATGTCACGACATAACAGCATTATGAAAAAACAAAATGGATGTAACTTAAATTGATGAGAAAGAATGTAAATTCATTATAAAAGCAAGAGCTCGAAAATTTGAATAAGAGTCGATGTTATTTATCTCATCACATCAAAAGGTTGTTTTGTCATTCTGCGACTAAATAAGCAAAAATGATGTTTTTGTAGAATATTTTCACATTTGCATAAAACAAATTCATATTTAAGCGTCCTTGGTAATGCAATGAACTACGTATGTTAAACATTTTGTCCCCCAACTTTCCGTCCTGCTGTCAATTGACATCACGCAAGAGATAGCCCCTCCTGGTTGTTTGTCGAAGGTTAATTGTTTGGCAAAGGTTTCAAAGTTAATCAATTGGAATATGGGATTATAATTTACCACTAAAATCGATTCAAAGGGTATTGATTGACAACTGGCGTAATGTCAATTGGATAAGTACTGTCATGGGATTGTAGCGCACACTTAATATTTTCATATTTGAGTTCACTTTCAATTAAAATAAATGGGAACACGAAAATGGCCATTAGTTGGTATAAGAGAAGGAAATACGATATAAAGGACAATTAAACGGTTTATTACCGCTTTATGACTCCCTCTAGGTTGACTTTCGGCTATCAAATATATGTATTACAACAAAATCCATTTCATAATTACGTCCATTGGCGATTTACGAAAATCAAACTCCACATTTTGAAAACTTAATTGTTGTATAAATTTGATAAAGCGTCAGTTAAATGCGAATAACGCGTGTATTAGAAATCCTATATTTGATAGAGTTTTCATTACAGACAGCGCGTCCTTCATAAAATAACTTAGTATGAAATATCTTAGTTAGTTTGGTGAATTCACGGTTGTTTCGAGGATGCACGTTTTTATCCATTACCGAGATGGCTTTCGTGTGAGTGAAATATTTACACGATTGCTTTGAGGCTCGTTCAACTGATGCTGTCTATAAGATCGCGTTGTGCAGTAACCCGTGCAACTGTATACGATCTTTAGGTCAAATGTGAAACAATCTTTTCCCAACTATACACAGAGTAGATATTCACTGTTGGTATCTCATTTCTGTTGTTACCAACCGCCACGAGAGTAAGAGAAAAGGTGTCAGTTTTATAATCAAACTGATTTTTTATTACAAAATTAATGAATATTAATGGTGTTTTTCTCCATAAATGTGACAACAAAAAGTAAAAAACCCAGTCTTTTATTATTTGACCGATGTTAACGAGACGCCCTCGTAGACACTTGATATACCAAAAGACAAATACGAGGCGTAATTTAAAACAGTTTGTGTATATTTATAATGTCCATCCTCACATACTAATATATGATTACTAATTGTCTGCCTGTCCGTATCGGGTATGTCGTTACGAAACTTGTTTTTAATTAACAACGTGATGCCATTTGCATCGTGAAAGAAAATACAATTTTCTATTTTTTATTACAGTGCTGACATTTTATCCACCTTCCGGAAGAAATAATTAAAAAAAACTGTTATTAAAATTTGCCCTTCCTCCTCTGTGTGTATATTTGAGCAAGAAAAGGTCTCATCTAACATATTAATGACATGTATACATGTTTGCGTTAATTTGTTTAATACCTTTCATTCCAATCGATCGTTAAAGATAATGTTTAGAAAGTAGTTATTTATAGCCTATGTAACAATCATTGCGAGAAATATTGTTCTGAAATACCAATGGTGAAGTTTCAAATTTTTCACACGAACTTAATTATTTCTATTGATAATGTTTATGTGATACGATTTAAGTATCATATCGTATTTAATTCCATATATAAATGTACATGAGAACATCGTGAATAAAATGTTTTCGTGTAGCTTTTTAAGGATTCTGTACACTCTGCTAGATGGTTTGATACTTTGTTACTACCATTGCCCTACACGAGTTAAATTACGAGTACTTTATGATTATGTTACCCTTTGTTACTGCCATAGTCCAACTGGTCTACTGGACATTACTACTGTTTTATTGGGACTACCAAGCGACCACAGTATCATGCCAATGGGTCCACAGGGTTACCTTGGTTATAACTTCTTCGATAGCTTAGTGGCTGAGCGCCAATTTCGTGTGCGGCAGGTCCCGTGCTGGATCCCAGGCCACGCCATACCAAAGACGAATTGTACCAGAAATTCCCTTGCTAGACGCTCAACATTATAAGGGAAACTGGTTTCTCACTTCTCATACCCTCGTGGCGATGGAACACGTTAGAAACAAGGTGTCGAGAGTGATAAAGAGTTATATAAATTGGATAACTTGTTTAACAATCGACCTTAACTAAATTAGTATAAACTAGTAGCCTTGGATTTATTATGCTGAAGACATCTAAGCAATTTTGGTATGCTGCAGCCCCGGGATCAACCCCGGGATGACTGGCACGCGATGCGGCTGTTCGAGTACTTGACTATCTGAGCGCATTCATGCAGTTGTATAAAAACAACAACATTTAACATTTCTCATAACACTATAACAATAGGCGCGAAGTTGATGGTGGATTTTTTTCTAAAATCTCCTTGTTTTCCTTCGGTTGTAATAAATTCAGGACCGTGTTAAATACACGCTTCGAAATGTAAATTAGTTTTTGTTCTCATGCTAACGAAGGAGAAATTGTTCCATGAAAAATTAATAAAAGTGTGGAATTATGCCATTAACCATGTAATGAAACTATCTTGTTTTCACTTGAGAAATGTTCCTCATTTGTTAATTACTTTCGCTTGAGTTTTTTTTCATATTTGCTTGTTACGTATTAATTGACACTGAGACGAGGAAAAGACATTAATTTAGGAATTAATCATATATTTGTTGACATTTAAGAAAGTAATGTATGTTTTACTTTAAGACCATACTTTTCGAGGCCAGTCTTCCTTATTCTACTTTTATAAGGTGATTATGCGTACATGTACGCGCATTAACATCGCAATCCTTTAGCATTTTCAGTAATGAATATTCATAGAGTCTACATAGTGTCTGGTCATCGCACAGTGCAATGAACAACATGTATTCGATTTGACACATACAATTCGAAGCACCGACATCTATCAGTCGCGCACGAAAAATGCATGTATATTATACGAGTATTGTTTCTACAAATGAACGTATTTTTAATCTACATTATTGGAAATACCTTTTTTTAAATATAATTATATAGGTGACTCTTGTTTTAGTCTATTTATCAAAACTTATTTTAGTCGTACATATTAAATGCATTTACTAAGTCTGTAAGAAAACCCTATTATCTTTGCTTACACATTTTGTTTTTTATGTCTCCCAATGCGGCTATTTATTCATCATGCACCATCAATACTGTGAAAGAACTCGAAATTTATTGTGATTGTAAACCTGTGTCAGGAATTAACCCAGTGTCTGTTTAGATATTTAACAACGATGCTAATGCTTATAGTGGAAAACTATGATGAAATGATGGACCATTAGTTAAAATACGACCCTCTTGTGATGCTTTCCTACTGTAGACTATGACGAAATGACAGACAATTTGTGAACTATACGACCGTCTTGTGTGTCCATATGTGTTTCCCTGTCTAAATATGGATTCCCCTTATTATCTGGACCTTTGTTAGCTACTGAAGTTAATAAGAAGATTAATGCTTCACAAGCACATAATGTCCATTAGCTTGATGAAGCCACATTAGAAAGGAAAGAGATTGTTAAAAATGTTGCAATTTCGTTATTTGTTTTTCTATAGGTTTTACAATCCCCAAGAGACAAGCAAGACTAAATACAAATGAGTTTCTCTTGACGTTAAAAATCGTTTACTAATCCTTGGTTAACCCGATTCCTAGCAGCTCTCATTTCATAATTTATCAGGTAAAACATCAACAGGATATGTAATGAATGTCCATAGGATTACCACCCTAGTTCAAAGTCGGGTTAGTTCTATGAAAAAGTGGCGTCAAACATTTTTTCTTCTATTCGTTCCAAACTATTTACCAAGTTCGTGTACGTTTAATTATTAATAAATATCCATATATTTTCAAATTTGTTATGCTATTAATATTTTCTATGATTAAATGGTGACCACAATGGGTCATCGTCTTATAAAAAAACTTTCATTTGTCCAACATTTTACTAAAGTTCTTTATGCTTTATCCTTTATTAATTTCCTTATATGTACTAAATTAAAATATCACTTGCATTATGATAGAAGAAATTGAGTCTTTAAAGGCTGAACGTCTGTTGTTGGGCGGCTTTCGTGCTTGCTCGCTTGCTTGACCGATTGATATTTTGCTGACGTTTTGGCGTATTAAATTGCGCTGTCGAAATAATGTTTGCAAAATTAGTTTGTTGAAAATTGCCTGTAGTTACATAAAACATTCACAGACGTTTGGATGATGAATCTTTGCGCCAATATTTGTCGAGTAATAAAGGTTTTAGGGCATTTTGTCGCGTCTTGTTTAAATATCACACATATATCATCATCTTAAGCTGCTAAGAAATGAATTATATCTAGTTATTGTCTGCCAATAAGGTAAATATTCTGATAACATGAAATTAGGTGTTACAAAAAACTTATTTCCACGAGGAAAATAAGGTAGACCAGTGGGATGGGTTTTTACACTTTTACATAGAAAAAGTTTCACTAGCCGTCAATAAAATAGTTAATATATAATATATAGTTCAAACGCAATAAAATAATCGCGGGTGAATAAATCAGGATTAATGGTATATTATATTGCTGGATTAGAATAAGGTGGTCGTACGTACAAAATTGATATTTGGAGAAAACACTGTCAGAAAATTACTCTTTACATTCGGTAAAACCAACTAAAACAGTTTTGTCAAATGGACATGTTCCGATTTGCAAATATGTGAAAAGATGCGCCTTGTGGTGCAGATTTCAAATATGCATCATTTATATAACTTGAGGTTGTAATATCTGCTCATTCTAAGCCAGCGATATAGACTAGTTGGCATAGGACGATACGAAGGGGCGTTATAACCCTCTATACAAACTGCCCCAGTGATTATAAACATTTAATTGGAGAACGTACTCCATGCTCCAACTCATACTCCGTACTCCAATTGGAGCATTTATAAGTTACAAAAACTGCCGAAACTTCTTTATTACTGAATGGAAACATATGGAATGGGGGTTAATTTTCTTAATTAGATCATTTGCCACGAGTTTGTGTTAGTTTTCCTGCAAAATTCTTAAATGAAGCTGTTTTTCAAGCTGGAGCATGGAGTATGGAGTTCGAGTATGAGAATGGGAAATGTTCATAATCATCTGGCCAGTGAATGCCCCATATTTGTTGATTTGTTATAATCTATTTTTATTTGTATATTGCCAGTTGACCGATTCGTTAAATGATCATTTCGTACTAAAGACACGAGGTCACGAATATGTTACATTTCTACACTGTCCGTGTGGTAATGATAGATAGTATGAAATTAGAGTATCTTAGTTACACTGGACTTACGATAAAGGACAACACATTGTAGACACATAAGTCAGGACAAAGCCAAAGTCAATATAGAAGAAGTTTCAAGCGAAGAATCATTGCAATTTGTAGAGCGGTAATTCTGCTTTTGCTCAGTGAGGTATGAAAGTAATTTCCCTTTATTACATGCTAATGATCACTGGACTGTCCGGATTGGGCATAATATCGTGTTCGGCACATTAACTCGGCGTAGTGATTTTCAGATTGATTAACATAAGAACGTGTGATGTGATACGACATTATGTTTGAAGTAAGACGGCCTGTGTTACACTGTCACCTTTCACTGTTTTATCTATATCTAACGCTTTCTCAACCACATGTGTTACAAATAAATCATTCAGCCATCCTTAATAGTGAACATATCGCTGGCTTAGAATGTCGTAAATTTCTACTGCTTATATTATAAAGACCTTATAAGACTGATTCATATTTGAAATTTGCGTCTTATAAGCATACATCAACATCGGAACTTGTCAAGTTGACCAAAATGAAGTTGTAAAAGTTTGTTTTCCCATAAGTAAAGAATAAATTTCAGAACCGGTTTTATTTCTCACAATATTGATTTTGTACGTACAACCTTCTCATTCTAAACTAGCGATATATCATAGCTATGTAATTATTATGCTGTGTTCTATAACTTGGTATAGCTTGTCCAATTTGACACGAGCCTGACCTTTTAATTATCATAATTTAACAGTCGATATATTGCCTACGTTTACAACACCGAGTGTATGTTTTCATAATCGGGGAGTATCACGAAGACGCTCGGGATGTTATACAAACACAAATGTTAAATACCGATATCGCACAATTTCTTGCGGAAATTGATATATTCAAAGCGAGAAACTTGTAATACATTCTTGCATAAAGGTCAGGCTCGGGTCAAAATTGCCAAGCTATAGTTCAGTATTTCAGCATTCACAGGTATATGTAGTACGATGTGGTGTTATATTAAATGACGCCAGAAAAAGGCTGCACCGCACACTTTTGCAACATAACGTTCACATTCCCGGCTATTTCGGCATGAGTAAAGTCATATCATCGCTAATTCTTAGCTACTTTTGAACTATATATGTACTACTCATTTGTCATAGAGACTCACAGGGAAGACAGGGCTTGCCCAACTGTGTCGCTATTACTATTATTATCACTATTATAATTCAGGCTCAGTGATTATAAACATTGAAGTACGCACTCCATACTCCATACTCCAACTCATACTCCGTACTCCAATTGGAGTATTTTTGGTTTCAAACACTGCTGTAACTTCTTTATTACTGAATGGAAACATATGAAATGGGGGTTCATTTTCTTAGTTAGACTATTGCTACAAGTTGGTGTTGGTTTTGATGCAAAGTTCTAAAAAAAAGTTTTTTTCAAGTTGGAGCATGGAGTATGGAGTTTGAGTATGAGAAGGAAAAATGTTTATAATCACTGGGCCTTGATTGCAGAGCGCCGATACAAATGTACTAAATGTATAATGCATAAAACCAAGGTCACATGCAAGCCAATTTCTTTATGTAAATATCCATAACAACCAAAATTACTGAAGTCCGTTTCATATAAGGACATATTTGCAGTACATTCACACGTTTATCATGGTAACAATGGCCTCGTTATATGTAATGGGAACATACAATTTGGTAAATTTCTAGCGATATTCTGTCTTACCACCAAGGCATGGGATAGTACTGCTTTGCTAACAAAATGAGTTGTCAAGATAGTCGACCGGCCACGTTTGTCCAAATTATTTGAGAAAAATGATGAACATATTTTCAAGCAAACTAATGAAAGAAAATAAATTAGAAAAGTACAAGCCTGTCCTCGTGGGCGCTACCATGAGTTCGCACGTAATTGTTGTCTATGTGTTCAGACAGTAGCCGACAAAATTGTTATTATTCACAATGACAAAGGACATTTCTATGACACTTTTCATGACACCAGATGAAATATGTTGTATCTATTTAGGAACAATTGCAGAGCAAATTACCGACTTAATGACAACGCCATCCATCTGTACCGAAGATGTTATTTCACGCACACGCATATTGTTACAAGACGATATTTCTATCACGTTCTGGTATATTTATTATGACTATAATATTACAGTATATCTTATGTGCATATGTCTGAGACTGACAACGTTTCCATTACAGTTTGTATCACCAAGACGCGCTGTCACACAAACTGAGAAACATTTCAATAAAAACGTCTTCTATTGTTGCGAAAGTGAGCGGTTTTTAGTTGTATGTTTTATATATATAGTAGTACCCTTCATCTAAGCGCCGTGGACGAATTGAATAATACAATGTATTCATTTCCATTATACAAAGAGGCAACACTATTAACTTTTATTTAGTTTTATAATTTGTATGCCTTATTGGCCTACATTATTGAACCCTACTGGCAATATTGTACGCTTTGAACTTGTTATACCAAAACAAATTACTAGTTTTATTTTATGCTAGTTAATGAGATCTTACCATTATTACAAACAAATATTACAATATTCATTTATACCCATTTTCTTCAAACATGAGTGTTAGTTGTTCTTAACGTCGTTTTTACACTAATTCTCCGTGTAACACAAAAGATAATAAAAATAGGACAGGGAGCAGTTATATTATGATATGGCGCATACTAGTCTCCTTCTTTGTAATGACAGTCATTATTTTAGGCTGAACTAATATTTTTCATAAGAGCAAAGTTTAATAACCCAGTATATCAAAAGAAACCATTAGTAAAGTCAATGCAAATGGGTTTTCGTGAGTTCGATACAATGCTTAGATACTGATATTGGCATCATAAATCAACAAAATTAACGCACTAGCAATTAATATCTTTATGAGAGTGTACCAGTGGGAATCTGTCTTGAACTTTTGGTATGATGCCGGGGATTGTCCCATGCCATCAATTCGACAAAACGCTGGTACTTTAAAAGGATTTACATTGAGATATGACGTTGTTTGGTTTGGTTAGAACCGACAAGATCCTGACAGCAAAAGTCCATGGAAATAAAGGACACATAGTAATATTAAAAAGAAAGTATTGAACGATACCAACAACAAGATGAGAAAGCCTGGGATGTCACATACAGCTATTAGGTTAAGGGGAGTTTACACAAAATATTAATTCCTCAAACCCTTAAATGTCACTATGATAGTAGTTTCAAATTTTGATGGTTTTTATAACAAAGATATGAGGAAATGGGACAGGGAAGGCAGCACTCAAATTAACCAGCCGAGCATATTAACAGTAACATACTCTACTACACTGAGCAATTCTTTCACGCAAACCAAAGAAATTATTAAAAACCCAAGTCCCCACCGCGAAAATGGAGGGTGACCAAATTTCACAAAGAACTAACAAAGACTAACTTATGTGTAGTGATTTTTATTCCGATACTGATGTATCTTCCGTGTCCGTACTCCTCCCGGTTTTTTGATAGTATGCAATTACCTATCTGCACTGGCGTCTGCAAACACTACAAAGGTGGTTATCAAGTGTAACAAAAGTGTATGTATTGAGAAATGGACTTATGGATGGCTTGTACTATGTCTTACTCTTGCGTGTGTGGCTAGGCGCTGCCGCCGTAGCTGTGTTGCTTTGGTTTGTGCCCTACTATTTATGAATGACACTGTATATAATCATTTCAAAGTGTGTTACTACAATGCCTCGATTTCTATAAAAGATAAAGTATCCCGTCTATTTAAGTGACACATAATATAATTATATTCTCTCGTCTTTTCTCAAAATATGGAGGCTACAACATTTTAAACAACCTAACGTGCATTATTTTACATTCAGTAGAATCAGTATCATTATTTTGATCTTAATGGATTTGAAACGAAATTCGGTTATCTATTTATAGATTGTACTAGTTAATCGAAGTTTCGAATTTTGGTGTGACGTCAACATGATTTCTTCAACGGCAGAGCGTACGCATTATATTGTAATGGTAAATTTCAATTAACTAAGAAACATATTTGGTAGTTTAAGAAGCTGTCTGCAAGATTAACCTTAAAGTTTGTGTCTCTACTTTTTCCACTCCTGTCTGTGCCAAATAAAGTAGTCCATATTATAGTGCATACAAATGTGTGTGAAGTTATTGTCCTCTTTATTAACAACGGAACCAAAACATTTAAGATAAGCGCTTGCATTAAAACAATAAATGTACTACTCGTCCAGTACCACTTGCTTTCACAACATTTCATCCAAAAAATAAAATGTATATTATTCCAAAAGTATTTGGCGCTAGACATTCAACCAATACATCAGATATACACACATTTGGATTTCTCCCTGATGGATAGGAATCCGGCCTCGACAAAATAGGACGACCCTGTGTTAAAGTCCAGTACTAATAGTTCATTTACTGAGATATACGTTATATCCTTATTTATCCCGCAGCAAAAGTATTTCTTGTACTGTGATATGATTTCTTCGTACAGATTAACAACTTAAAATTGTCTTCATTTGAAACCGAATTAACTTTTCATATTCCTTTTTTAGATTTAGTTTTATACTGGTTGAAAATGTAAGATTTAACCTTTGTATACGGCCTTCGACATTAAAAGATGATGCGCTTTAATATAAATAAAAACAGAATTGGAAACTAGGGCTACGTTCTAACAAGTTCAGTGGATATAGATGTTATGGCATAAATGAGTGTTTGGTAAATGTCTGCACGCTTTCATTACGTCTATTATTACGTAAACCCATGGGACATTTCAGTGAATAGATTTACAGTCCTAACTTATCGTTCATTTGCTCTTTAAGAAATGTTATTTCAGACACGATATTCATTTAGATAAGTGATGCACTTGAAATGCATTTATTGTGCGTTTCTGATATCACCTACCGGGGGCCGTTAATAATATTGCAGACGTTCGGTCACGAGATTCGATTACACATACGAACCAGATTTCGGAATGTTAATAGAACTCGGAGTGACATTTAAACACGCTAACGGATTGAATTGTTTCAGAAGTAAGAACGTCATGTTGTAATTCAGACACTGTAGGGACTCAGTGTGATACAATGTACGCTGTGTTAGCACCATTCAAGCATATTGTTTACAAGTATCAAGTAGATTATGATTGAACGTATGTGTCGTTAACTGCAGACGTTAATTGCAGAAACAATGAAAAAGTGAAATATTGGAAAGTTAACAGGTATCACACGAAATAGAATTTAGCACAAGAGACCAATTAAAGCTATAAACATCTAATGGTGTTAACAAGCACAATGCTGTGACAACGTAGAATAGCACCATAGTGAACCGTTGGAAATAACGACACTATAGTCGTTTCATGAAACATTCTATACTTCATCGCATCACACAAAACTAGTAAAGGTTGTCAATAGAATGTATATTCCTCTGGGATGATAGTGGTTTATTAACAAATATTTTATATCTTTCTATTGTAGACAGTGATTGCAGTGTCGTCAGAAGGACACGTTGAATGATGATGCACATCGTGTAACGAGTGGCGTTTTTGTTGGCAAACATTTAAGAAATGCTTTTGTTTTATTTTAATTTTAACAGTTTATAATCAATACGTCTATCAATACATTGTGATTAGAAATACGTTAAATAATATAATAACAAACATATAATTTTACATCGATTGCGCGATAATATACAAATAATGGTATAACGTTAACATGACACGAATCTATGACAAACATATAAAATCAAGGGGCAGTGTAATAAAAGTATATGTTTTCTATAATATATATTTATCACCATTTAAATATTACTGCACAGACAATGCTTGAGATAATGATGTTTTATTGATAGAAATAGTCCGACATACATAGACATTCAAGACATTGCTCGTAAGTTTGATAGTATTGGATGATAACATAAGGTAAAGCATGATAACATGGAGAGCGCGCTTCGAGATCGAGAGGTCCAGGGTTCAACCATCGTCTGGACCACTGGTTAATTTCTCCGAGCAAAAAATGCTCACGTGCTTTACTCCACCAAGATATAAATTGGTACCTGTGAGGACATTGCTAATTCCTGGGAGGCGCGTGTCGATGTTGGCTGCCACACCCACATGAGGACAATAGTCTCCCTGTGGAGACTTGAATACATGTTTCATTTGGTAGCCCAAAGACCAGGGGAAGTTGAAATGTCAAAGGGACGTTGCGCGGATGAACTTCTTAAACAGCCCTCGAAAATTGGTAACTTTTTATAACATTACATATCGCACATACAAGCAAACATCTAAGACATTTACCGTTAGTCTGATTGTATGGTCATAAAATAAGTAACATACATTTGAGTATGCAGTGAGCGTAGGGTAAGAAGTTAAGAACTGATCTTAATGACATTGATCCAATTAGACGAGATTTATCATTCCGTACACATGCCTTTTCTGCAGATTAATATCCAACACAGGCGATAAAAGGTTCGTCAGTATGACCCTATTGTCGCAATGAATCCTGATTTGTACGTAGAAATTTTGTTATTAAGGCCTTAATTCCGGAATCCTTGACGGGTTAATGGTGGCAGAGACTTAAGGTGCTACACGGCGCACACCGTTATTGTAATTTTATATATGTTAGTAAATGTCAATTAGACACGTAATGTGGTATCGAATAGGATAGGATGGAGACGTAACTACTTCTTATTACGTTTTTAAAGAAATGTTTGACGCATGTACAGTGTTATGTTTGCATCAAAGGGTATTGGTCTTGTTAAGGTACAAACAGGTAATGTATGATCGGGAAGGGAAAGTAGCTCTTGCACTCGGTAGAAACAATCGAACGGATATAACAAAGGCAACACACACAAAGGAAGAAAAAAACCAACGCAACACTAAACGAGGAAATGAAACTAAACCGGTACACTTTCTTATTTCAGCTATCAAAAAGGTCACAACAATTTTAGTTAGTTGCCCTTTACATGGAATCAATTGTCAACAGGAACTAAGTTGCTATTCTACAAGCATCTGATGACTTCTCAATACTTGGATAATATCATTGCAGCCCATGCCACGGAAGCACAGCGCTTGCTTGATCGAACATACTTGGTTGACAAACGAGTATTCTATTAATTGTAATTGATTCAAACACAGACATAATAATCTATATCACGAAAATACGAAAAGTCATGAACGTCAAACAAATGGGCTTTTGCTAAAATAATTTCACATGCCTGAGATTCAATGAAACTCATTTCAGCCGTTGCAAACATTTTGTGAACCTTTTACAGAAGTTATCGCAGTCAGCCTAATAAGCATTTTATATTCAGCTATGTCGAGACGCTATTATGAAATACGGTAAACTCGCTGAACTTGATATAAGAAATGGTATCTCAATTTTATCATATTACATGAAGTGCTGGGAAACTAAGTTATTATTTTTGTCTTATGAAAGACTTATTGTAAGGTATAGTGGTCTCATGCTGAGAAAAAATAAATAAGAGCGATAAATCAATTAATGAATGCGTTATTACATGGTATATTATACGGACAGTGACTTACACAAAAGCGTACTCAACGGTTTGGTTTCCGCAAAATGTACGTAAACATTTTTTTATTTGTAGGTTTTGTTAATTCTACAGATTATACGTTTGTAGTTAATATGAGCACGTATGAATTGGAGGTCACATTTAAAAACACAATAGATGAATACAAGATGTGAATCCAGTTGTCCCTCTTAACCGCTGAACTACAAGCAACCGGAACGGAAACTGTTTCGAATTTAGGTAATTACTATGTAAACGCCTTATAGGACTAATCCCTAAGGCTGTACTATCATAAAATGACGATATTACAATAGCAAATGATGCACTAATAAATTATCCGAGAAATTTAGAACAGAAATATATTTAGTAAATGATTGGTACTGACATCACATTCACACTGATGGAATAGACTTATATTGAAGAAAACTGTCATGACTTAGTCTGTGTACGGTGTCGTTGTAATAGACATAGTGACATCATTGAAATACCAAACAAGCTAAATAATACAATGCTTAAAAGCCCTAGCATCATATCAGTGATACGGGTTTAAAATGAAATTCAGGTTATTCAGACGTATGAAAACAGTAATAAAACCTTCATGGACGAGCATTGTTTATGATTTGTCAGTTTTAATTGCCATCCACTATTTTATCAGCGCTGTTAAACACCGGTTCAGTTCTTTTTCACGATTTTGCAAATTTAACATAGTTTGTGAAACCTTGAACAGCAATTATGATCATTTTTAGCTAAATTAGAGGCAAAAACACCAGTGATTCGAGAGTTAATTCCAACCGCATCATGTGCGGATAATTCCATGTCGGGATTTGACGAAGATACGGAAGCCCCAGGAGGTTTATGAGTACTCTGGGTCCACACAAATGTCGAAAGAACAAGTTCCCACAGTCAACTTAACTCGTTAGAGAAAATTTAAATGACAGTCCATTACCACGCTTAGATGTTCGTTTTTTCTAAAGGTGAAAGTATTCCACCAATTCCAATTAACTTTTCGAAGAACAATCGTCTGCAAACATTTCTTAAACGTTTGAACGTTAATAACTTAGAACAAGAGTGTGTCTAGTTTATTGGCGTTCCTATTTGACACATGCCATAGTTGCTTGTTAAAATTCCCGAAACTTTACTTTGAAAATATATACATGTAGTTTATATTTTATGCCTTAGAGGCATTTTAGGCAATCGTAATGGTATAGTATGTGACGTTACAGAATCTCGAATATTATCATTATCAAATTTAATACACAATGCTGCAGAGAATGCTTAAGCTGTCTGAATGTCAATACTGTAACTGAATGTGACTTGATATCGGTATATTAAGACCTAGTTTGAATATGTTTTGAGAGAGCGATGTTGCTCAGATAACGCGTCGTGATGGTAGGAAAATGTTTTTGTATTTCATTAACAGGAGGATGACATTCAGTATAAATGGATATTTCACTCTTCCTAAATATTCGTAGATATTCAAGCCAATATTAGAATGCACGCCTGCAAACAAGCGACATAATTTAGATATAATTCCACGTTAGATCGTATCCTTTTAAAGAGGCAATGCAATTTACCATACACATTATATTGTGTCCTTTCAAAGAAGCAACATAATTTACTGCATGTTAGATTGTGTCCTCAAAGAAGCAACGTATTAATTTACTATACGTGAGATTGTGTCCTTTCAAAGAACAGTCATATTTTACACACTTGTGATTGTATCCTTTCAAAGGACAGATGTTTACTCTTATCCTATAGAAGTCATGTGTTCAAATATTTATATCACGGTTGATGGATCATAATTACAGAATAATAATATTTATACGGGATAGATTATTAGAGGTCTTCAGCAAGCCGCATGGCATTGTTGTCTCCAATACCGCCGTCCAAAATCCAATTTACTCAATGGATTATAAAGGCTACAAATATTGTCAAATATCCCTACAGCTATTATTTTCAGTTGACCGTAAAATACTCATTATTTTTATGACCAACTTAATGTGTTTTGTTAAAGTACAAAAGCCTGACAATTGGCTCTTCAATATGTTGAATTACAGCGACGACATAATAAGCACGGTTAACAAGTGGGTAATTTCGCATCGGCCGGTAATAAAATGCACACGCTTGTTGTTCATAATGATTGTAATAGAATTTCATTTGAAGAGCAGACTAGCAGACTACATGAACCAAAAAAAACTCAAGGGTATTGTTTTTTATAACATCACTTACATAACCTTACACTTGTCAATTGAAACATACTTAACATTACACAATCAAAAGTAAAAAAAACAACAATTTTTAGCAACCCTTTTTCTCGATCGACGGATGTTAAAGAAGCATAAAAACATTGACATTGTATTTAATCTGGGGTTTATGTAGGTGGTTTGAAAACACAGAACCTGTGAATAGATGTTTTCGAATAATCAAGATGACTTTAAAAGACAATGCCAAAAAAGACAATCCCTACACAGCAATACTCAAACTTGTCATTCATTAACTTGCGTGAAGTGGATAAAGAACAATGGCGAAAAATGGACTTATCTAATATTACACCAAGAGAGAATATTCTATTTGTCCTAGTCTGCGGAACATGAGGGGCATTGTAAAAACATAAACCGACTCGCATAATATGGTCAAAACCAAGCACGGCATTGGAAAAAATCTGCGCATTTTATGATCGGGTAGCTTTTATGTATCATCGGGAATAAGTGGAAAATTAAGTAAGTAAGTAATTGTTGTTTTTTCTGGTTTAAGTAGCTTTGTATGAGTAGAATTCCTTTAGCCATTGGACATAGATCACAACTAAAGCGGCTAAAATTGCATCAATGGCATTATTCCACGTTTTCTTACTTTTACTTTGTTTAAATTTGTTACGTTTGGATGCATTGTAAAATGTACACATTGTAAATGGAAATAACTACATAAACGCGTGAAAGGTCGGAAAGTGTTGAGACACACACAAAAAGTTATTTTTATCAGCGCTTATGGGTACGTTAGTGCGTTTGTTTGTATTTGAATTTAAATGGGAGTGTTTGTAGTTTTAGCGTATTTGTGAATTTTAAAATAGCCAAAAACGGCATATTGTATCGTGTAGTATAATTATGTATTATACCGTTCGATCTAATTTCACGATATTCTGCGTATTAAGAGCATTTTTATTTGCTTAGATTTTTTTACAGTCTCTTTGTCGCTTTAAAGCCAGAAGGGCCATAGTCTGCAATTTGTTTATTAATGTAGTTCATCTTGGCAATTGTTAGAGCGTTATTGTAACAGGCTGTCGTTAAACACTACCAGGGTATTTATGTGCCCGAATGTAATCAACAGGGTAATTAATCCAAGTAGTAGTAGTTGTTGTTGAATAAGAATATAGTTGTCTCGTAACATCGGTAGTATTATCTCCCTTTATGTCAATAGGCTAATTTAAGGTCATTCATTTGTGAATGTACCTTAACTCTCCTGCGTGTGTCTCTTGTGTGGGTTACCTGACATTGCCGTCGTTTCTGTCCGTAAAAGTACCTGGATATTATTTAATCTGTATCTACGCAAATTCAGTACACATGAACTACAGTGTCCAAGGTTTTCCCTAGGATTTTTTATACGATGGTCCCAGTATCCTTAAGGTTAATAAGGAGTCCCTGAGAAATGTTGGCGTTCCCTTCACTATACGGTAATGCATTTCAAGCTCATTATTAGTGAGTATCAAATTTATAAATAAATAAAACAGAAAATTCAGATTGCTCAATGCACCACAAGACTTAGTGCAATATATAACAGAAAGAAAAATGTTGTAGCTGAAATAAAAATGTCTATTCGAGGGATCCTATTGGGGGTTCCCAAGGATGCACAGCAATTCAAAAATGATGGTCCCAAGCCAAAAAATTGCGTCAAGGACGCAGATAACCTGTATCAGGGAAATCCCTGAGTGTCTGCACACCTACAGTTCACACCCCAACACATGTTGTATTTTAGCCTCTAGTACAAATGTATTATTATTTGCTTACAATTAGGTCATTTGGGAAAGTCATTGCAATGTTGATGAATTATTTATTACTTACATAAAGTATAGCACACTGTCTTTGACGAATGTCTGTGGATGTGTTGTTATGAAGTTATATTATGCCTACACAATATCGTAGACTGAGACCTTTAGTGCCATCGGTGCACGGCATATTTCGTCTACGATTTACCCCTAGCACAAATTATCAAGTATCCTCCAATAAAAAAGCAATAAGGACAACAAACATATAACTTATAAGTTATATATTACTTTGGCGAGACGCATCCATATAGCAGGAACGAACTAATGGCGTAATTAATAGTGTCTGGTAACAATAATCAAATGTTGCTGACTCTGGTTTAAGTCGGTACAAATAATATGATACGCAATTTCGCAGACATTTAACTTGTTTGCAAAATAATTGTTTTGTTACATTTGCACATTTTAGCGTACGTTACACGATGGTGTACGTAATTAAAAAGGCATTCCCTATAACTAGCGTATTGTTATCTACATCACATTAAATGAGGTAAATGTACAAAGCACTATCAATTATCATAATTTGTCAGAATAAAGGGTGCGCAAATATGGCCCTATAATGTCAAAAATATATTTAAATCACCAATTATAATATATCGCTTCCAGCGATTTATTACTATGTGGTCAAAGGGTAACAATTCGTAACTATTTTGGCTCGTTACGGAAATACGTTTTTATTCTTTTCTCGGTAATTAGAGAGAGTTTTTTGTTGAAACTATGAGGAGTTTAAGCAATAATAATTATCATTTAATGTAAAATGCCTGAATCGATTTGAACGATAAAAGTTATAGGCCTCTTTAATTATGCCTATACTCTCAAATTGCTTCACCTGATTACAATAAAGCGATACATACAATTTAGACAAACAATTAACGCTACGCCAGGTTGTTAGACTATACATGTGTGAACATTGAAAAATTACGTCTTTTCCACAAGACTTTTTCATGACATTCGCTTCACATGTTTGACTTTTTCATGACATTCACTTCACACGTTTGACTTTTTCATGACATTACGCATCGTACTATACATTCGAATTTTCTCATCACAGATATCTACATTAGAAACCCATAGCTATTTGAAATATCACCACCCTTCCCTTACATTTTCGTATTGTTTGTATTAACACCAGTGATAGTCTTTCAAGTAATTTTATTGCGAACGTTGTTTGACAACAAATGTAAGATAAGGTACAGGGATGTCAATTATTAATTAATTATGCAATAACTAATTTGACATTTGCAGACTTATATGTCGTATCGGCATACGAATGTCATTCGTGATCTGAACGCTGAAATATTTCTACAACAATCGTGATCACTTGTCAAATTAGATGTGTGGAGAAGAATAGATACTGCAAGTGAATGATATTTTGAAGTCATTCAGAGAAAATGCGGCAACGTCTAGCAACCCACGCAAGTTTGTCGCTTACACGTGATTATCATGAACGGAACTGACAATAAACTTATAGCGTGCAATATATTAGGGTGACAATGTCGTGACACATAGTAAGCACATGGTATTACATCATTTCTTGCCAAGTTTCCATTGACTAAATAGTTAGTAACACCAACAGAACCATTTGAAGAAAAAAATAATAAACCAAATAGTACGAGACAAAGTTAATTATGCCAAGTCAGGAAGATATACGGCCCATGTTCAAAAATAACTTAATAGGAAAGATGCTTCAATTGTCACTTGATTTTACGCGCACATGTGTTTCGCAAGCATGTCAGTTATATTTGCAAACTGAAAATGTAAATGAATGTGCAAGTAGTTGTATACGTTCATTTTGCAACATTCCTAGTCTATCACAGTTAAGGTACAGTTAGTAACACCACGATCAAAAGTCTGAAATAATGCATACACTAACTTAATCCAATAAGGAAAAACTCAAATAACATCGCCATGATATCTCTACAATGGATTCCATCAGACGGAAAAAGACACCGATGAAGAACATGAGCAACACGGAGAATGATGATAATCAGTGAAATAATGAATACAGGATGGGAAAATACTTGGAGAAATAGAGAATATTGAAAAGGACAGTCAGAAATAGAGATACCTGGTTACGATACTGGCGGGCACGAAGAGGATTGATAGGTAGGTTTGTAACCTAATCCGAAAACAAAAGACGTTTCAATATCCAGTTTGGTCATACGTTTAGTATATGTAACAAGAATAACGTCATGTACAAGAATATTAAATACCCCAAACTATTTGGGTGAGTGGTTAAAATAAAATCTTCGGGTTGGTTAGTTATATACAATTATTACCAGCAACAAGGTCAGGCATAATAAAATGAAATGAACCAACAATAATGTGATGATGTGCCATCCGAAAGACAATTTGCAAGCTTTGTGTTAGCCATACAGTTAGAGGTAGCAACAACAGCATGCATAATAACATTAAATAAACCAAATATGTGGGTTAATGACCGTTTGTCATCTGGTCGACCTGTTTTGTCGATAAAAAGCGTCCATTATGCACAAAACCGTCTAAGACGTCCATTATGCAGGATATATTAGGCAATGGGATTACAATATTCCTTATTTGTTCTCCCCTTTTCTCCTGTTGTCCATTTTCTTGTACTTACTAGATACAAGAAACATGTGGTGCTACATTAATATTGTATACATCTGTGGGCAGACGTGGGAATATAATTAAATAATATCCGCACAAATTAGACAAGGACATTTAGTATGATCATAATGTCATGGCTTTATGCTTTCACGCCAGTCAGAAGTTTACAAATGGTAAGTAGAAGCTTACGCATGAGATTACGAATCTTAACAGTAATACATGTATTAAAGTAGCAGGTACTATAGGGGGTGTTTTGGCCCCATACCCAATCACGTCATCAAGCACATTCAAATTTGTGTGCACCGTTTACTGTAAAGAAAACATACATGACATAAATTTTTTCTCAAAAATATTTGGGCCTTAAACGCCCCTTGTCGTTTTTGCTATTTTAATCATGAATTGGTGTAGAAAGCATCACTGAATAGTTTTACCTAACTTTCAATTGTCTTGTTTATGACGAGAAGATTATGATGTGTAAGTAAACGCATGTACTTCCAATGTTATCATCCGCTTTAAATGATACTATTACATGGTTCTCTTAACATTTATTTTCAAACTTATTTGCATATTTTAACAAGATCGTTGACTCGTATTTCATTACCAAACTTATATTTTTTTCTAAGTGACATTACGCTAATGCACATCTCCCAATATAATGCATGGGTAAAATTTAATTATGTCTCTCCCCTTGTACCGTTATTAAAATACAAAAAGCGAGTTCCGAGATGGCGGACTTTGAGAATACTGCGTCAATTTACAGCGCACGATGGTGACCAAGTTTCAGAACTTCACGGTGTACAATTGGCAGTAACTACTATAGAACCATCCAAAAATGTTCATTATTGTGTTACAGTAGTTACATCGATTCGCATTAAAAATAACCTGATCGGCATACACCCTAGCGTCGTATAAAACTAATACACCGCTTCGAAAATCAAGGAACCCAACTATCGCAAGTAGAAACATTAACATCAGTCAAAGCAAAGTCAATATTACGAAAATTGGATAACAATGTGTCTCACGCCTCGTTTTCGATTCCAGTGTCTTAGCTTCAAGCAATTATTATTTTTTAGTTTAAAATCAAGTAGCGAATGAAGTATTTAACAGACGTTTGCTTAATTATCCGGAAAATGTATTTGATTTGAAAAAATACCCAATTTTTGTGAGGAGGTCCTTCAAGCACGATGGTTTCTAACAATCGTCAGGTAATAACGTTGTGTTATTGCATTCGATTGTTGCCCTCAACAAAAAAGTATTTGACTGATAAACAGCGTGTTGTACGTATCTTCGTTAAAACCAACTTATTTTAGATATACTTTTACAAGCTAAAACTTCAGCTAATATAAATCTATCACAACACCTAATTCCTGAAACACAGCGTGGCATTTATATTATTTTATTTTTTGACAGGTACTGTGTCACTGCCACATATAGTTTCTAGCGTTTGTAACAAGTATGCTGTGGCATCCCGCTCGGAGTTTTACACCTACACCTTTGCTGTCGTATACGTTGGTTTTTTGATAAGGTCTTTCACAGAATATTTATTACAACGATCACAGGGTGTCACTATCATGCCAGCATATCAGCGTTGTATTAACGCTTAAAGGTCAATTAATATATATTCTGAGTTAAAATGGGTTATATAAAACGAGAAATACTGTTGCAAAATTGAACTTGTACTACAGGTGAACATAATACTAGTATGCCAGTGTGTACAGGTACTAAGTAATTAAGTAAGTAACGCCTTCATTTATAGTAGAGAACGCTTTGGTGAAATACCAATTTGCAATATGATCTAATAATAAGAGGAAAAAGGCAACTCCCATTCTAAATGCATACAAAATAGAAGAATTTAGAAATACGATTCAAACGTAGCAAATGTTTTTTTAAATAAGAATGTCTGAATCAAACTTTTTTGTTTCGTCTACACGAATCGGCCCATCACGAGACACGAGAGTAGAGTCAATTTGGTATCCAACCAAAACACAGTCGGTAACTTGTTTTCTTCATAAAAATATTATAATAACAGTAAAGTAAAACAAACACATTCAAATACATTTCTCAAAAATGCATTGCGCCTATAACCATAGCCATACATATTCGGTTATTTTATAAGTTATTCGATGCCGCCAGGAGGCGGCATCGAGTATGAAAGGGTGCAAGCAGATGTCCCAGGAGGATACAAGATTTGATTGGTTATAACGCTGTTGGACTCGCCCGTCAGGGGTAAAATAGGATGATAAATGTTCGGTAGGTACTAAAGTCCAAGTCCCAGGAGGATACAAGATTTGATTGGTTATAACGCTGTTGGACTCGCCCGTCAGGGGTAAAATAGGATGATAAATGTTCGGTAGGTACTAAAGTCCAAATCAGTTCGGAACGGGTGTTTATATAACGGCTACATATGTTGCAATTTGCGGGTCTTAGCAGGGGCTATTAAAAAGTAAAAAAAAACTATTTGCGCGGAGCGGCGATTTTCCTTTCGAACTTTTATGGAACATGTTAAATACTTTCATGTCTGTCAGATATTTTTTAGTTATGATTTTCGATTTTTTCCAGTTCTTAGGTTTTGTCTTAATCTAAATTTGATAAATGCAAGTGTTTTTTTAATCTCTATGTTTCTTTATTTATGTATGTCAGAATAGTTTGTTTTGCCAAAATTTAAACGGGTAAATATAGCTTGCCAACATTGAACTGACACTTCTTATTTACAAAATATTCATATGCGCTCCTATACTCCTGCCAAATGGAACTAGTTCTATGCATATTTTAAACTATGTTGAACGTATTAATTCGCAATAAATTTACTTATCAAGCTCACAAACCACGAAATAACAATGTCCTTTAGTGTCAGTTTCACGTTGTCAGGCTATACCACGTTATTGGAATACACTTTGTTATTTTATGAAACATGCTAAATGCCATCTGTGAAGCATTAATCAATATTATAATGGTGCTCATATTTCTAAAACATGTTATGTTCATTTGAATAAATATTTCAATAGAAAATAGAATGTTTTCATGTTTTCTATTCTTTCCTGGTGTTTCACTGCCTTCAAGTTTTTAACCAGGTTTTCCAAAGGAAAACTCTGGTTATTAGATTGCTGAATGTCGGCGGGCCTTAACAATTTCTTCTGTGCACAACTCCTCCTACATTTCTTCATAGATTTCAACCAAACTTTCAGAGAATGATTGTCATCATGTGACCTGGTGCATATTATCAGGGTTTTATGATTCAACCAATTTTGACGGAGTTATGGCCCTTGAAACAGAAAAAATTGGCCGCTTTCCTTATGTCGCACGGTACTCAAAGTACACGACATAGAGTCATGAAACCTTCACAGAAATGGTCAGGATGTTTTCTCTACACCTGGGGTTTCACTCCCCTTTCAGTTTAGTACATCCAGAGTTATTAGCCATTGAAATGGTGTAAAATAGCCATTTTTGACTTGTTTCACATGCTACTCAAAAAGTATTTGACCTAGGATCATGAAACCTTTATAGAAATGTTTGACAGCATGTACTCTAGTGCACCTGGGGTTTCACTCCCCTTTCAATTTAGTACAACCAGAGTTATTGCCCTTGAATTAGTGAAAAATACCCATTTTCAGCAATCTTAAGTTTTTGCAGCGTACACTCAACACATGAGAATAACTTCCCTTGTGCATCACACATCACGCCGGAATTTTAGTTTGTTTACAAGTTTCTACCAATACCTTTTACTAAATAAAAAGATTTACTTAAAAAGAACAAGCGGCATCTTTGATGCCCAGCATCAACATTTCACTTGTATTTTATGTGTAAATAGGTTAAAGAAACGCGTTTGTTAGAACACGTGTATCATTTTGCAAGAAATAAAACAAACTTCTTAAATAATCGAAAAATTACGAATCATCTGAATAAAGGATGTAATCAGATATATTACCATTTGAACACACCGAAGTGCCAGTCATTTTGATTGGGGCTCGACAACTTTCTTTTTCTCTTACACATTTTGCATACTTTTATTATACATTATACGAGTACGTCGTTTAGGCGACATGTTAATCATGCTTATAAAATTATGCATTTATTGAATTGTACTTTGCAATACTTTTCATTTATTGCCCAGCTATCTTTATATAATTGGCCATGTTATTTTGTATTTGATTCAAACTGCTGTACTGAATACGCTCGTATTTTAGATTTCCTTTTAGTCGGTTTTCAATCTAATGTACGTACAACTATGTTAACTTTAGCTACATTTATATGCAACTTATGTTTTTAGATAAAAAGGTTTCTTATTTATTTAAGGTATATACTGAGAGAACAGATAAAATCTATTAAATTATATGTAAAGTCAAAGTTAGAAATGAATAAAAAGTCATAAATACGGTGAAGCCAGGTACATTTGTTTAAATTAAACTAAGAATAAGCTGTTAAAAAAGTATATTAAACTATGTGAAAATTACTTTTGAATCATGTCGAAATTCTAAGGACATTTGTTAAGATGTTCCATGGAGTATATTAAAGAATATATATAAAATTATAACTAACCTGTTCTGGGATCCACTCTCCTGGCTGTAAACTGTTGTTTGGTGTTGCCGTACTGAGTTTAGTCAAAAGTCCTAACATTGCTAAAATAACCAGACATCCCTTTAAGACTAATTTTGAGTTTAAACTTTCCATCTTGCTTGATAGTTCTGTTTCTCACTTCTTCGATTTATGACGATTTTAACAAGTTCCTGTCAAGGTACTCAACCGTTCAGTTGTAAAGTTTACTATTGGACGCAGTTACTTATTTTTTTCAAATTCGCCTTCAAGTTCAATGCATACCTGGTTTCATATGAACGCGATTAGAAATTTCTTCTTTACTTTCACCAGTTTTATTGTCAAAGTTTGCGCGTGCGTTCAGAAAAAAATAGTCCGATAGATGTTACTAAGTCTGCGAGATGGCGAGCATTGGTGGATAGCACAAACGTACATCGGTTTTTATAGGCGACTAAAGAGCAGTACTGTCAACGTAGGCGATGCCTAATCGACGGAATTGGAGAACTTTCTCTGAACTTAACATTATTATAATTGATTGAAGCGCGTAAATGGTTTATTAACGATATTCTATTGAAGTATGAGTATCAACCGTGTTACAAGTTTGTAATTCTTTGATGCTACAACTGAACTATTTGCTTTGTCTTTTAATGCGCAGACCAATTACAATAATTTACAACAGTGGCGGTGGAATATTTATTTGGTTTGATATCGTAACTTTTGCCATGTTTTATTATGTCTGCAAAATGCTTTCAAAAATAAAGTATCATATGGTTGACAGTAGCGTGAGAATTATGATGGTATGGCATATGCGTATGCACCTTTGTTATTTCCTGTTTCCGGTATCACAAGCCCTACAATAAAATATATTTAATTCTCCACCCACGTCCGATGTAATTTATTGTATGGGGTAGGAATGTAGAAAAACTATTTTTTTACTTTTGCTCTTTTCGTCCTCTATAATTAATATTTACATTTGCTTTCTCAATGACAGTTTCCGGAACGAGACAGTATTGGTGGGCATGTTGCGGAATGGGAAAATACTAATAAACAATATTTAATGACGTCATCGAACTATTTGTCAATCGCTTTTACAACTTTATAAATATCAAATTAATTATTTTTGCTCGTCTATACTTTCTTGTACTGTTTGAAGTGTAATTGTTTGTATATTTGTTGTCTTGGGCATTTAGTTTTTATTGTGTAAACATGCCTATTATACCATTAAACTGTAAAACTGTAAATTAACTACAAATGTATGCCATTTTCAACTTTCGGACTTTTTGTTTAACGAATTTAATTTACAAATTGATCATTTATTAAAATGAAGCTGATTGGTTTTTTAGCGACAGGGTTACACTGTTTGTCTTGCAGTAGCATCTGACGTAATGTGTTGTTTTCCGATAAGATTTTACACTGTTCTTGCTAATGTTGCATATTCAATTAGTCATAATGTCCACTTAGCGAGTTTAGCGTGTGGTGAGATGGGTCATGTGATCAAATGGTCGTGCTCTTGAGGTTAATAGAAATCTAGTAAAAAATCTTAATTATTTTGAATTTAAAATTTTAACAGTAAAAAATTGTTATTAACATTTGAAAATAAAATAACCCACCATGTCTAGGTACAACAACGTTAGGGAATTTAATGAACATTAGGTGTAGCATATATGTATATATATTTGTTATATAGCTATTACTGTGTCAATTAGCTTTTTTATGTCTGACACTAAGCCATTATGCGTTTTTTGTACCTGAAACTAGGTCTTTAAGCCTCTGGACAATTTGGACTTGGGCTTTCGTCTTTGTGACAGCTGAAACTCGGCCTTTCAGCGATTGAGTTCAATGTTAGTTAAGTGTTTCACACTGTGTCGTGTAATTGTGGTATGGTTATGTGTTTTTGCTCGATTGTTAACGTTATGAACAGCCTTCCCGGACTGCTGTTATTATATTTCAAGAATCAAAGTAGGAAAATGTATCATTGAAACTTCAACTTGAAGGGACTACTACGCACGCAGATGCAAAACTATGCATTTGATTTTATGAGGCGGGCACGACATTGTCACTAAACGAAATGTTCATGCTAATCGTTTCACGTCTTCCCTTTTACTGCATCAATCGTGATAAATTATATAAAAAAATGCATTATTATACAACTACGATGTTGTGATACTAGCATACGCTTTTATTAAACTGAAATTGACACATGTAAGCTGTGGCTGTTAAAATCCATGTTATTTTTATTCATTTCCGTGTTTTCAATGTGACTTGAACTTATAAACCGTGATATTTCCTCTTTTGTCTGTTTGTTCCATTTGTGGATTCGTGCGCTATTGTTGGATGCTCCGTGAGAACTTAACAAGGAGGACGAAAACGTGACAGCTTATCAGGAACAACATAACTTGAGATGGAAACTTGATGACAACTCGACAATACTCGACTCGTATTGGTTTTAAAACAAAAAAAAGATAACAAATTATACAAAGCGTAGTAAGAGTGTAGTAAATAAACATTCATGCAATAAATCATGTAGCTCCATTATATTTTTAAAATGATAAACTTCGGCTTCTAGTACAACTGAACTTCAAACAATACAATATGGAACATAAGGTAGGTTGTTGTAACACATTGTAAGATTGTTACAATGGACCTTGTGGAACTTGTGCTATAAACGTGCTATTTGTTTAACGCCGAACACTTTGTGACATACCTATGTGTAATACTCTTTGTTTGTTTTCACGAACCTTCTTAAAAGATGAATATATAATTGTTATTATCACCAAGGATCGTGTTCGCATTATATTTGGGAGTTTCATTCATGATTTCTCTTTTCTAATATTGCAGGTAACGCGCAGCAATACTGCGTGACTTTGAGGCCACTTTATGCATCGCATCTAAGAGGAAATACTCGTATGTTAACATTTTAACACGAAAATAGCCAAACATTTTATTTCTAAATCGAGTTCTTTGAAACATACATGTACATTCGTTAAAGGGAACGTGTACAGACAGGTCACAAAGAATAGGATTCCTGGAACAGCGGGTCTTTGTTTTCAGCACCTTTAAAACCTTTAAAAACAAGGGGGCTTGGAACGTTAATCTGCTCAAATACAAACTCCTCCAAAGATTTTATAGGGTGAAACGGTTCTGTTGATAGAGGTTCCATATAATTATTTCGTGGGAAAGTATTGGGTATTGTCAGGTATTTCCTGAAACTGGCGAATGTTTCATTGAGATCGAGGTCGAAATAATTTTACTTATATTTCTGTAGTTTTCGAAGCGGGGCAAATGCTGACTAATTTGATCTCAGATCTGATGTCAGACGCACATGAAATTGCTACATTGATATGAGATGAGGTGGAAACCGAAAATAAACCGGAAATAATCGGTATAACGGAATACGTAACACGTGAATATATTGCCATAGTGTTAAACTTCACATTTCACTCGTTACTATAAACGTGGTTGTCGTGTGAACTACTATCAGTTACTTAATTAACCAGCAACATTTTAGGACAAGCTGCAACCAGTATGTACAGCCCATGAAACCTACCGTGTTGGAATCAGCGAAACGTGAAACACGTTTTAATCAGCCTTACACACCGTGGTGTGACATGTGTTACGATGGTTAAATATACAAATCAAATTACACTTCGTACAATCATATTATTATCCATGCTCCTTTGTGTAGAAACGTGCTTTGGTTCGGAATACGTGATTGGCTTCGTCGTACGTGCTTGGCTAGGCGTAAAATGTAAATAACAAAGTTCAAAAATGAAGCTGCATCGCACTTCTTACACATATGTAGTTACGCATGTTATTTGCAGCTAATAGTATCAATTTTGTGACTGTGTTTCTTTGTGACAAGATACCGTTCAATAATTGATCTTATCACGAAAAACCACTGAGCGAGAGTTTAAAAAAGCCATTTAATATAAACCATATTACACTACTCACTAGTGTAATAACTATGCAAATGAAGCGGCTGATCACTTTTTATGTATTCATATGAGTTGCCAAAAATGAACATACATGTATATATTATACAGGATGCATAGAAAAAAGGTCCGTGACGTGATTACGATTCAAATATACCCGTCTCGCTCCAATAATTATGCAACACTGTAACGGTAATTGATATACAGTGCTGCAGTATATTCATTTGCTGATTTATTTTAACCGCATTACTCACTGGCTTTTTTTAGTCTTTTAAAGGGGAAGTCTGTCTACTTTAAGCACATTTACACGGCTTATTTTTTATGTGTTAAAATAATCTTACATGAGTGTCTTTCCATATAGAATTTAAAAAACCCGTTGGATAAATGCCATAAAATACTCGACAGAGCCTCGTATTTTATCACTTTTATCCAACTCGTTTAACACATTCAATATTAAAAGACACACGTGTAAGAGTCGTTTTATCACATACAAGCAAGCCCTGTTAATGTGCTTAAAGTAGACAATAAGATCCTCTATTTCCAAAATAACTCTCCAGTTTACATTTACATACATGTATTAAAGTTGTCCTTGTCACATGTACAAAATGTATGTGCAATGTATCCGCATACATTATGTATCTATGCACCTGGTGTGAATAAAATATTTTGAGACAAACGCTTAAAATACATTCGCGACATTTTCTTGTGCGCTAGTGGAAACATTTTCACAATGACATCATTTGATCAAACTTTGTGTACTTGGAGAGTTGAGCATAAAATGCCAAATATAAATAGAGTTGACGTATAAAATGTTTGTTTTCATTTGTTGGAAAGGGCCGATATCTAATGTTGGAATAATTTGTGGGGCGATCCTTTTGTGATGAATGTAACATTATATTGTTCCTATGGTTAACATTCATGATTTGCTTCTATTTGTTGTAATTGATTGTATATATGCAAACCCTTTTTAATCCTTTGTAAATGTTGTAAAAATTCATGCAATTAAATATGATTAAACTAACGTTTGTTTTAGTAGGGGTAACATACTATTTGAAGGGCCTAATAATTGATGTTAACAAGTTATGTAAGATATGCTTATTTTTGTATTTGTTTATCTGATATAATTTATAAAATACAACCTTTGAAATTCTAATGCAGTGACGGCTAAATACTATTTCTATCTATACACTTTGTTAGCCTTCCTAAGAGTTCAGTTGTTAACTAAAAGACGTTGATGTGTCATTTTTCTAATCATATACGTCTATAATGTAAACATACCACGTCCTAAGAAGTTAGATTTTGTTAAGGATGCAACAGAAAATATACACACACAAAGTTAAAATACCACGTAAGTAATACAAAGAGGGTATTTGTATTTTACCGTGTATCATCGTCTGATAATTTACCGAGTGAGCAGCTGACGTAATATTTTCACGAGTGGCGTATTTGATCGGCGGTATGCGCGAGCATATACTGTTCACTGCTTGTAATCAAACAGTTTTCGGTTATCCAGGTGATAACCCTTTACACAAAAATATTAGGTATCATGTAAAATACACATTCGCGCCTTCCAGTGTCGTGCTTTTGTTTATTTCATTATATTGCTTTATGATATTCGACACCAAAGGTTGTTTATTTCACATAATTTGCAGTAAATTCAACACTAAATGACGTCAACGCAATGAAATAGAAAGATCTGACAAATACCGATTCCCATGCACTCTCTAGAAATGACGTGGATCGAAATATTCTTGTTGTTAATATACGATGTAAAAGCAGGCAGTATTGACGTAAAAAATCACAGCTCACAATCGCCTATACTGAGCAAAACAGCTAACCGAACACTTTTTAAATTTGAATATTTCAGTATCCTGTACGTTCACATACTTAAAATTTTGCTTAGTTATTTCAATATAGATTGTGCACCTTATGCAGCTTACCACATGAAAATACATGCCAAAATCACTCATCCATGACGAAAAAGCTTCAAATCTCATTTTTGCAGGTTGTGATTGATTGCTCTCGAATTGCACGAGTTTTGTGTGTATGTTGTGTAGCATGGGTGTTTGTTAGTCGGAAAAACAAAATATTATGTCAAAAACATGGCGCATTTGTCAAAGGTAGGCCGCGGAAAAGCGGCAATTACGCTCCCTGGAGGGTATCAATCAGACAGATCAGTTTTACACAGCTTTAAATTGTCACAAACATTATTTCCTTTTCTTTCACGTGTGTGTGAATACCAATGCACATAAAATTACCTAAAACAGTATATTGGGAATTACAGGAGCAAAGAAAACTAGCAAATTCAAGTGGGATAACTCTTGCATAATTTTACATCTTTTTAAGTTCATTCACTACATTTTCCCATAAAATTGTATTGTCATGCCTAAGTGAAACTCGTTGACTTTAAAAAATAATAAATATTAGTCCTAAGGACTTTTTTGCATGTGTTTGAAAAAACGTGTTTTTCGCTCCATTCAGTATACAGGACACTTTTGAAGTGCGTTCATCAGGTGTTCGACAAATTGTAAATGCCCGCTTTGGTAATAAAGATTGTCTTAAGTGTATATTCTGATAACGGAAACAAAAATAAATATTAAAATGCTGAAAATAAAACCAGAATTAAGTCAATAATTACCCTCATTTATCCACACAAAAGATATTCGACCAAATTACCTCCCCTTGACCATTGAAAATTATAATCATAATTTTGAAAAATTAAAAAATCCATGTTTTGTGACCAAATCGCATGATATCGAGTTTAAATATTTGTTTTATTGATTTGGCGATAAGTCTTTTTAAAATGTGTATGGAATAATCCTAAAATCTTGTATTATTGAACGCTTATTCATGAATTTCAAGTTTATATGTCTGGTTCTGTTATTTCATGGTTCTGTGAACTTCCGTTTCGCATTTTTGAAAAAGAAACTACTTAAATCGCACCCCAAGATCTTAAATAACAAATACACAAACTTTCGTGCAAAAATATTAATAAATAAAAACGTTGTACGGTAAAAACCGCTGCTCATTCATAAAATATGCTAATTGTAGATTTTGTGAATTTCATCTTGATGGGTGATGTCATTAAATACATATTTTGAAGATGATGTAAATCAAATATTTTGACGAAATTTTACCACAAGCTTTCTAATGCTTTCATTATACTTCAGGCCAAGTTTCAGACAATTCCTATGGATAGTTCTATAAATATTCATAAAAAACATAAGCGTTCGGTTAGCTGTTTTGCTTAGTATAGTATAATTCCATCATACATGTACTCTAAACATACTCCGAAAACATAAAAATTGCACAAGGTGAGAATGCTTTTAGCGGTATACTTCTTATATTCTTACGATCATGTAGGTTTTTCATATACATGTTTTTCTGAATGTATTAGATCATTGGTATAACGATGGCTTAGAATTAGAAGGTCGTAAGTGCCACTTACGACATTTTAAGATTCATACATATTTAGAATAAGCATTACAAGGCGCTTCTTATGAGCCCATGTTCATAAAACTCTGAAATTGTCATGTTGACCAAAATGAAGTTTTAAAACCGTGTTTTCCCACAGGTAAAGAGTAAATTACAGACAGTTTTCTCTTGTTTTCTCAATATATCGATTTGGTAGTTACGACCTTCTTGTTCTTAGCCTTTAATAAGAATTCTGGTTAGTTTCGGGTTAATGTTTTAAGTTGGTGTAAAGAGACATGGTCGATATAAAACTTATAAACAATAGCGTATAAAATGAATGACATCATACGAGTATTTGATCGGCGGTATGCGCGATCATTATACTGTCCACTGCTGGTAACCCAACGGCGTCTTCAAAACGTTCACTTATGCAGTGCAGGTTTTCCTATAGCCTTTAAATCTTACATTTGTATGTTCTAGATACTCTCTTTCCTTTTTCATGTTGTTGTTGTCAAGAAAATTGTCCGATGGCATCGAAAGTGTGCACACATCAAATGTTTTTATTGACCCTTTGCGTTGCGGGTTGTAAAGAAATTATGATATCAAATACGACAGGGAAGGGACCAATCAACAAAAGGAAGCACGGAAATGATTTGGAGAAACACACAACAGTGAGAAATCCTAGGAGACTGACCACAAGTATACGCCACGATGCTATGAAATAAGACTCACGGATCGTAGCATGCAAACTTTATGAACTATTAACCTTCTCAATCAATTATTTGGTAATTAGTAAATATTGAGACATCGTCTAGTGAATTGGATAAGTACATACCAATTACATTTAACTAAATACAGCATCCATAAATTGACATTGTGGATCATCTTATTGAAGAACTCGGTCAGTATTATGTACGTTATTGTTTGAATTAAACCCAGTTAAGCTGACCAATTTATTGAATTGTCGACATACGGATAGCAATGAACATCGATCGAGTACATTGAATGTATAGGCAATTACATTACTCCTACTTTGAGGGGCGACACAAGTAAGTAAGTAAGTAAGTAAGTAAAGTCTTTATTTTACGAGGCTAACATATTTACAATAATGCAATCTTCCATATGGGCCTCAACATATATACATTAAATATAAAGGGTACATAACATGAAAAATAAGTATACAAATATAATCATCAAAGTAATTAATAGTTACAAAGGTTAGATATATTAACAGGATGAGTCGTGTGTTGTGTCAATGTTGGTTTATGGGTATTGCCATTTATGTATGCATTTTGGAATTTATTTCTTGTGTCTGATTTTCGTACTGCTTTTGGTATTTCATTCCATATTTTTGGTCCTGAGTAGGCAAGTGATTTTCTGGAGAATTCAAAATTTGGTGATGGTACATATAGTTCTTCATTGGTTATGGATCTGAGATTACATGAATGAACTTGGTTTAGTTTTGTGAATTTTTGTTGCATGTATGTTGGAAATTGGTTGTCATTGAGTGATTTGTACACGAGAATTTTTTATATTCAACTCTTTTGTCAAATTTCATCCACTGAAGTTTATTGAACAAAACGTCAGAGGGAGTGTCAAAGTCTTGTACATCAAGAATAACACGTGCTGCCCGTTTTTGGAATTTAATTATTTCGTTCATTATCTTTTTGTCTGTATTACCCCAAATTGTACAGCAATAATCTAGGTGCGGGAGGATGTAAGCATTAAAAAATAATTTTCTTGTTGAAACATCTAAGTATTGTTTGATTCGCATGAGTAGGAAGAGTTGTGTATTGCATTTTTTTATGGTTTTGTCAATATGAGTTTTCCATTTTAGTGTATTATCTATATTGATTCCAAGAAGTCTTTTACTTTCTGAAAGTTCTATATCATGGTTCTGTAATTTCAATTTGATGTCTGGGATGTTCGGTTTGTTTGTTTGTCTTGTTATATACATATGTTTTGTTTTTTGTGCATTGATTATCATGGAGTTTTGTGCGCACCATGAATCTACAATGTCAAGATCAGATTGAAGGATCTGATGGATGTCTTGAATTGTAACACCTGATGCTGAAAGTGTTGTGTCGTCAGCAAAGATGTCTGTTGTAGAAGACTTAATATGATATGGTAAGTCATTTATATAAATCAGAAATAACAGGGGTCCCAAAACTGAGCCTTGTGGAACACCTGAAACTATATCTGCGGGGTCTGAAAGTTTTGCAGAAACGCATACTTTCTGTGTTCTGTTTGATAGATAGGAATTAATCCAAGCTATGCTGTCTGATGACAAATGGTAAAATTTGAGCTTGTCTATAAGAATCTTGTGATTGACAAGGTCAAATGCTTTGGAAAAATCCAGAAGCAATGTACCAACAAATTGTCCGTCATTGATAGCACTAATCCAGTTATCTACTATATTTGTAAGTGCAGTTTCGCAGGAGTGTTTGGCTCTAAAGCCTGACTGTGATGTGTACAGCAGGGAGTGCCTTTCAAGAAAACCTTTGAGTTCATCAGAGACGTGTTTCTCAAACAGTTTTGAGATGACTGGCAGAGTTGAGATAGGACGATAATTACTTTTATCAGATTTTTTACCCTTTTTGAATATTGGAATCACTTTTGATTGCTTTAGTGATGTTGGAAATTTATTTGCAATTATGCTCATGTTAATGATAGAGGCCAGAGGTTTTGCTATTATTGGGGATGCTGTTTTCAGGAATTTTGCGCTTATATTATCCAGACCAGTTGATTTTGTAATGTCTAATTTGTCTAATTGCTCTTTTACATATTTTTCTGTAACATGGTGTATAACAAATGTTGGGGTGCCACTGGGTATTTTGTCTAGTGTCGTCTTCTTAAGGATAGATGAGGTTGTATCATTGAAATCCTGTGGGTTAGTGACTGTCTGGAAAATATTGGTGAAGTATGTATTGAATGCTTCTGCTGATTCGCTAGGGTCTGTGATTGGTATACCGTTATCATCATTTATGTAATGTGTTTGGTGGCTTTCGGTTTTGCCAGATATATCTTTTAGATTTTTCCATAGTTTCTTTGGTTGTTTGCTGTTATTTTGAATTTCATTATGAAAGAAATGTTTTTTGGCATTGTGTGAAAGTGATTTTACTGTTGATCTCCATTTTTTAAAGTTAGATACATTGTTAGTTCTTTTTGCATAGTCTCTGTTGTGTATTGCTTCTAAAATTTCATCATTGAACCAATTTTTTTGATTTTTAAGTTTTACACGTCTTTGCTTGTTTGGTGCATGAGAGTTTAGAGATTGTAGAAATAAAGTATTGAAGGTGTCAAGCCCATCATCAGGGTCAGTAAACATGTCTATCAGTGACCACGGTTTTTGTGATAAATCTTCAAGAAATATTTTAGCATTGAAGTTGTTCATTGAACGGTAATTTATAGTTATATGCATTGGACCTTTATTGATGTTTGTGCTTGTTTTCCTTGTAAAGCAGATTGGATAATGGTCACTAATAGATAAGTGTGGTACAGCTGTGTATGAGATATTATTTGGCTTGTTTGAGTACAAATGGTCAATTATTGTGGATGTTCCTTGTGTAATTCTTGTTGGTTGCATGATAAGCTGTGTGAGGTTGAATGTATTCATAAATGTGTTCCATTTTGTATTTGAACTGACAGAGTCAATAAAATTGTAATTGAAATCACCAAATAAAATGATTTCTTTGTTTTCAATTTGAAGTTTTTCTAGAATGGTTTCTAATTTATCTATCCACCCTACAGGGCATGATGGTGGTCTATAGATATAGCCAATGATAAATGGTTTTTGATGTTTAAGTTTCACTTCTAGCCAAATTGCTTCAATATCACAGTTTACATTCAGGTCAGATCTTTCCTCACATGGAATGGTCGATTTGATATATAAAACAATTCCACCACCCCTGTCAGTTTCTCTGTCCTTTCGAAACATATGAAAATTGTGCAAATTGAATGAAGCGTTAGTGTGAGAGTCATTTAAAAGTGTTTCACATATTCCAATTATGTCCAAATTAGGAAGTTCATCTACAAGATTTGCCAGTTCATAAAATTTAGAGTTTAGAGAGTGGATATTTAAATGTAGAAAGTTAAGTCCATGCTTATCAAGATTTGTATTATTAATGGATTTGACATTTTCAGTTTGCACGTTTACATCTTGAAAGTCTATGTTGTTCTGCGTTTGAGTGTCTGTTGTGTGTGTCTGTGTAGTTGGTTGAATAGGAAAGGTGGTGGATGGCCCATGTAGAAGACAGGTGTTTGTGGCATCATTGGAAGTTGAGGAGGATTGGGATACATCATCACATGTGGGTATGGCGGTGCTTGTCCTGGTGGATGAAAGTTTGCTCTCCCAGTGGGATGGTGTTGATTGTGCTGCTTGTGTTGTTTCTTTTGGCCATGACGAAAAGGAGTTTCTGAGTTGTTGTGCAATGTTTGGTTGTCAGAAGACATGCTGATATTACATATCTTTCGCATATTTGAAGTGAGTGTTTGAGCTCCTTTGTAGTTCAGATGCACTTCATCATAGTACATGGAAGGATTGTTTTTGAATGATTGAGTGTTATCCATAAATCTATGGCCATATGCAGTCGTGAGTTCATGTAGGGCATTGTTTGCAGTATCTATTTTGGACATGTTATCGTCTCTGGATTTCATTGGTAGAATTGATGACATAGTTATTTTAGCACCAGGGTAGTGTTCCGCGAGAGTTTTTTGAAGAGTTTTGTAGTCTTCGATCATACGATTTAGTGAGTGAGATTTTGAAATGTCATTTATTCCGATGTGTACTATGACCTCATCGTAACAGAACGACTGATTTCTTTGTGCTGCTTGCTTCAGTATGCTTGAATTTAAATCAGCTTTTGTGTGTCCTCTGTGTGAAACAATGTTTGTTTTTATTTGTTGTGAGTTGAAGTTGCTCAGCCTTAAGCATTTTGTAACTGAGTCTCCTAACATTAGAATTTTTCTTGTCTGTGCGTTATCTGGTTTCTTCGAATGTTCCTTGGTTGGTGATGCTGTGTAGTCTGTGTTTTGTCTTGAAAGTGATGTGTCGCAAGCAATTGCCATGTTGCAGACTGAATTTGTTTGATTCTTTTTTAGCACTTCTGTTCTGAGTAAGCTAAGCTCGTGATTTGTACTGACTGATAATCTGTCTGCTTTATTGTTCAGTGTTGAAGTAAACAGTTTCTTTCTGAGATATCTGAAGCTCAAAAGCTTTTTTGATTTACTTTCAGGTGTTGGTATGATTCTATATGATGTATTTTGAGCAGTGGTCTTGACAAATGTACATTTAGTATTTCTGGACGTTTTCCTGCCCTATGTATTGGTATTGGATGAATTACCGATACTTGAGGGATTTATTGTGTGGCTCACATTAGGTGATGAATTTGTCTGAGAAGGACTTCTCTCCATAGGTCCAGTAGTCAATATATTAACTAAGGCATCAAATTCTGACACAAGCCAGTCTCTACATCCTGTCCCCTGAATTAGTATTGTCTTGGTATAGAAAACTGTTACAACAACCTTTTTCTCATTCACACATAGAGTTGTAGTAATCCCTGAATTATTTTTGGTTTCAGTGAATTCATATTGGTTTTTTAATAGTTCAAGGAATGTCTTATGATCTGTGTCCTTGTAGAATGTTATTGTTACATTATGGCTTGTTGTCCTGTCACAAATTTGACAAATTCCTTTCCCATTGTAATCATAATTGTTGTCACATGTAGCTAATTTGTTAACCAGTTCTGTTTTATGGTTTGCAGCCATTGTTTACATAGAGATGCTATTGTTTATACAATTATAGCTATGACTTTTTAAATAGCTGAATAGTGTCCTTAGGGCATATGTATCCAATTTGTAGCACAGCTTGACAAGTTAATGATACTTATGTTTTCAATGAATCGATTACATTTCCAAAATATGGACACGTAGTTTTTCACTGTCAATTAACAAGTTGTAGCCCTTAGGGCGTAATGCAAATATAGACATATGTTGACACATGGTATGCATTAAGAAATTATTCTTTAATGTCCAGATTTATCCAATGTTTGAAGTTAAAATAATTCCAATATCGCTTGTTTCAAAAACTTTCCTTGATCACAGTCATAATCCAGATAAAATTTCCAATAACACAATGTAATTTTTAACTGTTAATTCCTTTGTTTTCCATAGATACTTTAAATTTTGTCAGAGCAGATTTTTTGCGACTGACCTGTCCGAAGTCATAATACACAATTGTATTTACCTTTCAGATCTTTTAAAATGTTGATCTCATGAGATAACCCGAAGACTGAAAGGACAAAGTAGTTGCTAATAATAATGATAATAATAATTGGGTATACCCAGTCTTCCATGTGAGCCTCATGTAATGTACATTACAGGATTTTGCAAGCAAGTTAGTCAGGTACAAAACGGAGAAGGTAAGTCTCATGCAATAACCGCTAATCTATAATTGTTGAAAATGGGTCATCCTGCATTTTATTCGGCGGGGACTTGGACTTTTGATTGTTTCTTTTGGCTTATGTGTGGGCATTGCTCAGTGTAGTTGTGGTGTGGTGTTTCTGATTCCTGTGCTCGGCTGGTTAGAATGAGTGCTACCTTCCAAGTCTGATTTCCTCATACCTTTTTTTGTAATATGACAATAGTTCTTGTTACTAGATGGTCGTAAGGACTGTTATAACTTGTGAACCGCCTGCCCTTATAATGTGATCAGCATTTATCTGTATGGCTCCTTTCTGTCTTGCGTATGTATCCATTTGCAGTATGTCAACAGAGTAACATGGCCTAGAAAGTCGAGCGGTTGTCGACTATGTGATACCACTTTAGTTTAGGTAATATCACAAAGGTGACAAATGTAACACGAACGAAAATGTCACCGATAGTTAAATAACGTGTTCACTGTTACAGTAATGCCTTTCTCTCAGACTGTTCATTAGTCGGTATGTCCGTCAACGTTCTACGAGATCGTAGTTGCAAGTTTACTTGTTTACGTTTCAGTCTGGACTTGTATTATTTGTGCAATGTGCATGCATTATACATTATGGTAGAAGAGAGGGCTCTTACCAATCTGGTTTCTGTCCCATCACCCAACTTCTGACGACGGGGAGTGTATGTCACTTGTGGCATTGGTAGCAGAATACTTGTATTAACAGCGGAAAACACCAACAACGAACACATCTAAATTAATGACCTGATTACTATGACAATACAGTAGAACTTCGATGCCTCGAACTACCTTCGGACCGGGAAAATAGTTCGAGCCATCTAGGGGTTCGAGGCATCGGGGGTACGAGTATATATGCACTGTATATTTATAAGTTCGAACGCTTCTCGGTACGCGTACCTGTCAATCGTGTGTATTTGTCGTACTTTGGGTGTGTGTTCGTATTTCATATACAATGCATATTTAATGCATTTTTGTCAAATTGTGAAATAAGATGCATTATCATAATAAAACATGATATTGTTTGACAAACTTGACTTCAAATCGTCGGCTAGCTCTTCAAATATTCACATTTGTAGACAAAGTTCCCTGTTCTATTAATCGCCCCGTACGGTAGCGTGTTTAATTACAAACTAGCGATTTATATGACAAGTTTGTCAATCAAGAAATAAAATGATAGTGAAAACAGAAACATACGGTTGAGTTATTATTTTATTGCGATACAAATGATTCATGACATCATACAGTTCACAAACAACAATTCTATACAACATAATAAGTTCCCTATCTGAACCTGATTGAGTTTCAAAGAAATCTCTCATAAACTCGTAACCAGTAAACGCGTCGGCGAGTGTGGATTTCGTAGGTTGTGGTGTCTCGGTTTCATCATCATCATCTTCATCGTCGCTGTCGTTGTTCCCAGTTTCGGTGTTGTTTCGGGATGATATGAGGTCTAATACAATGTCAGTGTCAGTTGATTCACTACAGACAGGAATTGTTAAATCTACATTGACGAATGATTCAACGTCCATCCTCTCCATTTCTACTAGACGGGATATTGGGATGTTATCATCAACGTCGTCGTCAGAATCGTAAGACAACGTCGACTCAGCATCCCCTATAAAACCAGCATGTTTGAAACAGTTGGCAATTGTGGACTGAGTCACCATTTGCCAAGCTATTTTCAACATGCGCATAGCATCCAGAACTGACACACTGAATGTCTCGTGTTTATCCATGGCAGCTAATTGTTTCGAAATGACCAACTTTCTGTATTTAACCTTTAAGTTTTTAATGATACCTTGGTCACATGGTTGTGTGTGACAAGTTGTGTTTGGTGGCAGAAATATCAGGTCAATTGCCTGCAACTTGACAGAGACGGGATGAGCAGGGCAATTATCAATGATCATGGCAACTTTACGGTGTTCCCTTATAAAACGTTTATCAAGTTTCTGGAGCCATGACTTAAATAAATCTCCCGTCATCCATGCTTTTTTGTTGTTAGCATATTCTGTTGGTAAAGTTTTTACATTTTTGAAGCATCGAGGTTTTTCAGCTTTACCTATGACAAACAAGGGAACTTTGTCATCCCCTGACATATTCGTACAGACAAGAACTGTCAGGCGATCTTTACTACGTTTACCACCGGAACAGTTCACTGATTTGAATTCTAACGTTTTTTCCGGGGTAAGTTTATAGAACAACCCAGTCTCGTCGGCATTGTAGATGTCTTTTTGACTGTATGTATTCAAGATGGTTTTAAGACGGGAAGCCCATGCACCCATAGCCTCGGTGTCTACAGACTTGGCTTCTCCAGATATTTGTTTGAATGAAATATCATACCTGGCTTTAAAGTTGTCAAGCCAACCCACCGATTCCTTAAATTCAGAAACTCCTAACCGATCGGCAAAAAACGATGCCTTCAGTAATAACTGGGGTCCTGATATAGGGATATCACGGTCACGGGCTTCCTTAAACCATCTTAAAACAGCTTCATCTATTTCATTGTATTGACCTTGTCTCATATTCCGGCGTTTAGGTCCAAACTTTAAGTAACCTTCCTTAATTGATTCAGTTTTCTTTAGCCATCCGGATAACGTGTTTTTAGGCACTCCGAACATTCTCGCCACCTCCGCCTTCGATTTCTGTCCTTTCTCAACCTCTATGATTGCGTTAAATTTCGTTTCAATAGTTTTTAACTCTAACTTCCTTTTTGTTCCTTTCTTCTCAGATGCCGACTTAATCATCCCCCCGTTACCGGGTCCTTTATTAAGTTGCTCGGCATGGCCATTAGGTTCTGACTCAGCTATCCCCCCGTTACCGGGTCCTTCGCCGAGTTGCTCAGTACAGCCTTGATTTGTATTATCGTCGTTATTTTTCATTTTGACAATGATAAAAATCATCAATTCTGATCGGGTTTTATACGAATATTGATCATTCAACATCATTCACTCAGTTAAGTTTGTTTTAAAGAATGCAAACATTTAAATTAATGACAATGTTTTTGTTTCTGAATTTTATTCACGAAAAATAAATCAGTAATAATTACCTTCATTAAGTAATTACCGGACCTATAAGTGTTACGTGTTTTCACAAACATGTAATACAATACAGCCGTAAACATTTTATTAGGTACAGTAATTGTCACAAGGTGTTGATAACACCTTTCACCGACGTCCCGTGGACAAACAATGGATTTCAACAATCAATGAAAGGTGCGAAAATTTGCATTGTTCGAGTCATCTACTGGTAAATCATACCAAGGGACCAGCAAGTCAGTTCGAGTGTTCGACCCTCGTACTGTTCGAGTCATCTATGGTTTTTCTATATGAATAAAGAAGGGATTTTGACGGGACCGGAGAACGAGTTCGAGGCATCTGGGGTGTTCGAGGCAAGTACTGTTCGAGGCATCGAAGTTCTACTGTAGTTCTTGTCAATGATTTCGATGGTCTCGAAGACTTTTGTGACGTTTGAAAGGTCTGATCCTAACCTAGCTTAATCGGTATTCATCAGTAAGGCTCCTTTCCGTCTTGCGCATGGATCCATTTACCGATGTTACTAGTGTTACGACTGAGAAAGACGAGCGGTTGTCTATCATGCAATACCACTTCTTTTTACGTAATACCACAAGGGTGACAAATGTCACGCGTACCCGTACGTAAAGGTCATCGACTATTACAAAACTGGTTCACTGTTATGTCTGTTTGCGTATTTGTTCGTTCATCTGTTTACAAGGGAATCGAACTAAACATGGATATTGGTGGTTAAACGTAGGAATCTGCATGGGTATTATGTTCAATGTCGGACAGTTTGATACTTGTTTTGATTGACAGCCACATATTCGGCTCAGTACGTTCAATTTCTTGTTTAATGGCTCTCAAATGATTTTTGTTGTGTAAAATAGTTTACGTAGCTTTTAGGACAAAATTATTACAGACATAATGCATGCATATGTTGAAAATGGGCATTTATTAAAGCCATCAAACTATTATAACATATACATTTCTGTATACAATAAACACTACTTATAGAAATAAAGATGGTTGAACCCGGGACCTCGCGATCCCGAAGCGCTTTTGCTTTTAGTCATGTATTTGGGTTGTTTGTGGGCATTGCTCCTTATAGTTGTAACTGTTTTCTGTGCTCGGCTGGTTAGGTTGAGTGCTGCCCTCCCTGTCCGATTTCCTCATACCTTTTTTACTTGCATATTCTTTCTTTGTGGTGATGAATGGTTTTATTCTCTTGCGTAAGTAGGCGCTGCCTCTTCATCTCTCTGACTTTGCATCATGTGTGCATATACGTTCATATTGGTAGTTTCAAGCGCTAACCAATGATCCATTGGTCCACTCCCAGCCCTCAAAAGGGTATGCCTGTCGTTTGTGACATTCGCTATATCATAATTGTTTAAACAGCAGACAACTCCAACGCAATAAGTTTACAACTTGTGATAAATATTGAGAGCATAAAACTCGTAGTACATTGCAATATATTATCACCGTTAATTGTCAGTTAATGACATTGAGATTACAATTATTATATAATACGTAATATGACCAGGATTAAAGTGTTTGCCAGAAACGATAATTTAAGGGTGAAGGTGAAATATGCAATTATCTAATTGCTGACACAGCACATGATCTTGCATCCACCTACACATCTTGTTCGAGATTCATATCATTTGTTTACTAGTATTGTAGTTATGAATTGTGAAAATATGATATATACATTTGTAATTATAAAAATATGTCAAGTATTTCATTTTTAGAGTAAGGTTAGTTAGAGTATTAATTATTTGATAATGTTGGTTAATTCAGTTATTGGATCAAACACCGAACATGTATAAATGATTAACCTGAGATGCATTATAGGGTTTGTTGAGCATATTATCGCCTCATTTCCAGAATGTTCTAATTCATTTAAAGGAGTAAAATGATACTGCGAACACGTATATTAAATATTCTAACACGATTCGCGGATTAATCCAATACACAAAGAACGAACCGAACCATGTTTTATTGCCCCCATAAAACATACCCATCAAATTGGCTGTTTCTATTTACGCCCAGTATCACTTGACATATTTATGAATGAATGAACGTAAACTTTATAGTAAAATTCACTACGAGTCACTATGACAAGGCGAGTTGCACGAGAATCCAGTGTTACATCTCTGACGCATCTATTTTTAGAAACTCCAATATACTCTAGAAACCAAGTTATATTAAAGCTTCCGATAATCAATCCGTTTATATTTTTCATTTTATAAAATAGATACCATATACTCGTGCTATTAAAATTGTTTCAATGTTTAAATTGCGGTATTTACTTCAGAAAATTGGTCGTTTTCATTAACGAGGGAGGTAATCGTACCAGCTAATAAGCCAATCAATTTCATCCTAGAATTTTGTTCAATGTCAAATGGGTGAAAATGGAATGCGCGCAGTTAAATAGTGCGGGATATTATCGTATTTAGAATCGAAATAAAAACTCTGTTCTTGTATATTGTCGGTGAATAAAACACGGGCACTCGTTCGGATGCGGAAAATTAAATCACTCGTGCTACGCACTCGTGATTTAATTTTTCCGCATCCGAACTTCTGCCCGTGTTTTATTTAGAGATTAATAACTGGGCGCGCTGTGGCATTGAGTGATAATATCCCCGGCGCGTCGATAATGGCTCGAGGGCTTTAGCCCGAGTGCCATTATCAAGAGCCGGGGATATAATCACTCAATGCCACAGCGCGCCCAGGTATTGAACTGTTTAATACACTTGTTCCGGGGAAGGAAAGCTATGAAAGCACTTAATGTCAACTGACTCAGTGATAATAAACATTGGAGTACATAGAATCTACTGCATTCTCCAACTTATGGATCTACTCCATACTCCAATACGAGCATTTCTTAGTTACAAAAAGTGCTGTAACTTCTTTATTACTGAATGGAAACATATGAAATGGGGGTTCATTTTCTTAGTTAGATCATTTGCTACAATTTGGTGTTGGTTTTGATGCACATTTCTCAAATAAACTGTTTTTCAAGTTGGAGCGTCTACGTATTTCTAACGTAAAACCCGCGTAAATAACGTCACGTCGCGCGTGCGCTCGATCGCAGGGCGATTATCAATCACGTGATCGATAATATCCTCGGCGTTTGTTGATAATATCCCCGGCGGACCGATAATGCGGATTTTGTCAACGCAAAAATGTTACTATATATAGTAACAGGTGTATTAATCACCAACAATAAACGCGAACAGATTTTTATTTCTTAAATATTATACATTATAGGGATTTCCAAAGGGAAGTGGCAAACATGGTGAGCGATGGCCAAATGGTAGTGCGTGTGCTTCGGGATCGAGAGGCCCAGGGTTCAGCACCATCTGGACCACTTGTTAATTTCTCTGAGCAATAATATCACACGTACGCCACTACACCAAGGTGTAAACTGGTACCCTTGAGGTCAGCTTCTATTCCTTGGCGCCGAAGATTGATGCTGTCTGCCACATACACAGGAGAGAAATAGTCTTGCAAGGGAGATACGAACGTAGGTTTCTAATGACCTTGGGATAAGGGGTTCAGCCACTTAAGCACCCTTTGACATTATAACTTCCTCTGGTCATTGGGCTATCTAATAAAACCTACATTGGAGTCTCCCTGTGTCGACTATTTTTCTAATGTTGATGTGGCAGCCGAGGAATAGTCTCTGCCCAAGATACCACTTTACACCTTGGCTGAGTGGAGCATGTGGGTTATCCTTGTGCAGTCAATACCAGTACCACGAGGGTTGACCCTGGGACCACTCGACCCTAAAACGCACGCCCTACCTCTAGGCCATCGCTTCCCACAGTTAATACACTGACAACAAATCATTGGGTTCCCGGCTTTCATCTTCTAAATGTTGATTCCCCTCACACGAGGATCGCCGTTGTACTAGCGTGACGTTTTTTTGTAACACACACTTTTACTTTTCAGTAAGTCATTTCCGATAATCAAGATAATTTGAGGAACAGGAATACGTCCTTTGTCATTGATCCTGTGGGTTGTTTAATATACTTTCACCAGAAAGAAAACACCCGCATATAACATATTGATATTGCAGTACATACAATGTAGTGATTATTATGCATTTGTTAGTACAAATTTAAGCAAACCTCTACAATACCTTGGAAATAGTTATTTCTGACAACAAATGGGTGTCGCAATGACAAGTAGCATATTAATTGACCATACATTTACAACAGTAAAAATATACACACTTCCTTATATCAATAAAAAAGCCTTACTCAAATACAAAACATACAAGTGTTTCAAATGAGGTAATATTAACATCTTACACCGATCTATCATAACCTATGTCAACAGGGGAATGTTAACATCGACGCCAATATGGGGATTATCTAAAACAATCTCGCTGTAGATTGCTACATTTAGTAAATAACGTTATTGTCATTAGCTGTAACGGATTATTTATCCCTACATATGTGCGAAAGAAATGATACGACTCATACGAGTTCGTTTTTATTTTTCTCTAGTATAGAATGCATTAACCAATTATGTTGAATTTTATATCTTAAAGGAAACACATAAGGACTCCAAGAACGTAATCGGAACTAACCCTTTGTCACCTTAATCTTGTTTCTCGCTATGATCCCTTTGTTTGAAGTATGAAGTTGGCATGCCATAATTCACAGGGGCTAACATATTGAACAGAATATACATTTGTATGATATTTGGATGGTTCTGCCAAAATTTTACCTTTTACCGTTTTGATGAATGACGAAATCAACCGATTCGAAATACGTACATGTAATCTGCAGCGATTACCTTAACCTTTTCCCATATTTTATCAAACGAGCGGGGATATTATTAATATGACTAATCTTGTTTAAGTAAACTACGAGCATCCATCCCGATCGCACAAGGCAATTCCTGAATTATAGTGGCCAACAGTAAGCAATTTATGTGCTTACTATATTTCGCTGGCTTAGATTGAAAAAGTCGTAACTATTATTCACGACCATATAAGACGGTTACATATTGGAACTATGCATTATCATGCGCTTTTTCATGAAAATCGGAATTTGTCATGTTGACCAAACTGAAGTATAAACAGTTTGTTTTAACATAGATAAAGAGCAATTTTCAGACAGTTCATTCTTACTACCTTCTCACTCTAAATCAGTGATGTAGTCATATGCACTGTTTCGTCGAGTACGTACAAGTAGTGTCCCATTACTATGCCTACGTCGTAAATACATACAGTATCACATAATTAATCAAAATTACATCGATCAACAAATGGAAAACTGACAGTCGTCGTAGATTATCAAACGTAATAAAACTATGACATTAATGTATTTACATCAAGTAGCAGAATGATGCTCTACTCGTACCATATTGACTCTGTAAGCTAATGGTGAGCCGGGACAAAACTGTATTGTTTACAAGACAGAACTTGTTGTTTTCTAATTACGAAATAAGATTACAACAGCAAATTGTGTGATAATTGATTAATAATACATAAGATTAATCTTATATAATGTATTACTGTACAGTGTGGTGTCTACTGTACGCACACTTATGATTAAGTATCCGATAGTTTTTTGTCAGCTGGCAAATAAATAATGCAGGGTAATCCTTCAGCCTTGTGACACAGTGCACCTTCCATGGAATGTCATACTTGCACAATTTGATTACAAAGTCATATTTTCACATTCACTGTCTAACATTGGCAGTTCTGGTAACTGAAGTCTTTTATCTTCTTGTGTTACATTGTAAGTGGGATACATCATGTTTTATCATATGACTATTCGTATATCGGTTAATATGACGGTATAATGTATTTTATAGTTTATTACACAAAAATAATGATTTCCAATGACTCTCAATGTACGTCTCTTTATCCCATCATCAATTTGTTTAACTCAGTCAGAACATTTATTTTTAATAAAATAATGCGTTAAATGAGGTTTGTTGAATTAATAATTTGTGAAAAAAAACTAACGAAATTTGTCTTTCCTTTTGCAATTTATCTAATGGCTTTCACAATATCTGATCATTAATTATTTCAATGCGCTCATTTCACCCTGTACGTTTTTATGGACAATCATTTTAATTAACAACAGTATCAGTTTAAAGTTGTTTTTGCTTATTTGGCACCAAGAAGCTTTAAGTTTCATTTCCATGTTCGATTTCGTAATAAGCGGTGTAATATGTGCGTGCTGTTTGTGATATTTTTAAGTTAATTGTGTTTACATTAATGCCCAAAAGGCTTTAAATAATGCCACCGCCCATGTCTGAGTTGTCGTTGTAAACACTTTTAATAAGAGAAGACCTTCGAGTTCAACTTTAGCATTTGACCTTTATTACCAAGAGAATCCTTACAGTTCAACTTTAGCCTTTGACCTTTATTACCAACTGATATATTCTTACAGCTAATTAATTCCACTATTCTGCATCAATAAATGTGTTAAAATGCTACCGTTGGTCCTCGTCGTCCGTTACTACAACAGACATTCTTACGTTGGTACGTATGGTACGGTACGTATGGTAGGCAACCCAGCTTGTGAACACCATTTTGGTGAGATACTACGTAATCTGTGTACACGTATATTATAAGAATTTGGATAATGCACCTAAACTCGCAAAGACAACCAAGCTTGTGAAGATCATTTTCAAATAGAAACTCTAATGTGTTAATTTGTCATTCAATATGATATATTGGTGGGTGGATCGTGATTTGTATTACAATGACACGTTATTATGTCGTGCCACGACATCTCATTACATAGTTACATTATTTAGTGTGATTTTATGTGGATTGGTCGAACTGTATTGTTCGTAAGTATAGTTCACATACTCTCTCGAAGAAAGCCGAGCCTATGAAGATCAGTTTACAATTAGCAATGTTAATAAATTGGGTTGGAGGAGTGTGAATATGATTTGAAATATATTTCAGCCATTACATCTTGTTACATAGTAACATGGTTTGGTGAGATATTGCGTGGATAATACTGTATACTTACACTAAAATATATTTATATTTAATTATCTATCTTATTCTTCATTAGATACCATCTTGTCATGATCAGTTTTCAATTAGTTTGTCAATATGTTAATTAATTTTGTAGGAGGATACGAATATTAATATGATAACAAATTGTGTTTAACCTTTAAAATTTACATCTTGTTATATAATAGCACTGTTTGGTGCAATAATTCGTGGACTAGGAAAAAATAATACATGCCCTAGTTTTTCAATGTGGTCAATTTGTTAATTAATGTGGTATGGGAGCGTTATTTGAAATATTAAACCACGGAACATTGTAATACTATTTGCTGTTATACTTTGTGGACAGTATGACTTTGTACTTAATTTATTTGAAGGTACAGTGCATGAAGAAACACTTTTGGTGATATGGGAAGGATGCGATTGATATCAAATGATATTAAACTGGTTTTAACCTTTACACCTTGTTGCCCAGAAACACCGCTTGGTGCGATTCTGCTTAGACCATTTGTATTTGCATACACCAAATTGCACACAAACTCGGTTAAGAAGACAAATTCAATTTCAGTTACCAATGATACTTTGTTAATTCATTTGACATTTGATATGATACCTTTGAGGAAATAGTGTGAATAGTATTAATAATTCGTACATTAATGTGAACTAGAAAAGGCATTGTTATCTAAAGGTTATTGATAAAATTGCAAATGATAACTACACGGAAGTAAAGTGCGTATTGAATTGCTAAAAATTGTAACATACAAGATATGGTTTCAATAGTATGAAGCATTAACGACGACTGACAACGTTTTTGACACCTGAAATAACTTCACGACTCAACTTCCTCACGGTAATATTCATCATAGTCATTATGAAAGCATATCACCATTAAAATCTTATGGAAGGCATAACTATAATACTGGGATATTATAACTTAGTTAACAAGCTAGCTGCACGCTCTTACATATATCCAATATATTAGAAGTCAATTTACAAGAAGATAACAATTAACACATTATATGAAAATATAATCGTTTTGAGATTTGATATTCATAAGACGTATCAGGTTGTAATAAAGGAATTATTGCGATGTTTTCCACATACTTGTATACGATTATTGCTGTACAAATTGTTTCATAATTTTGTAATAATGAGCACGTTACATTCCCAATAAAATGTATTTGCATATTGTTATTATAATAACAGCCTTAATATCAAAGACAACATCTCACTTAACAATCTCATTTCTTTACAAACAAACGTACCGATTACAAATTCGTATATCATACCAATTTCGTAACATGCTATCTTAAATACAGACGAAAGTATATTGATATTCGTTAGCCATTGGTGCTGCACACTGAGGTGTCCACGGTATAATAAGTAAATATGCAAATTGATACTTGCAGTTGTATAATGCGCCCATGATAATGTGATGTTTATAAACATTGACTGGTTTAGCCTACTGTTGTAAAATTGGTTATTTAGATAAACGTATACGGTCAATTTCGAACAAATATAACACTGATAAATCGTGCTCACTCGAGTAATTCACCTTTATGGATCATTCCATTTTAACTGCCTTTCACATTATCCTTGGCGCACTATAACTTTATTGATTTATTTATAACATAATATCCCAATCTCAAAGTTTGCCGACTTAATTCATTTTAACTCTTGTTAAACCTTTAAAATTTATCTACGAATTCTTTGTGAATGAGGGTTGTTGGACAAAATTTTAATCTGAATTCGACCAGTGTTTAAGATATGGTTACACATGTAGTAACTTTACTTCAATGTCATAACATCATCGAATTTTTCGGCGAAAGTTAAAACATAACCAATGTTTCTCTTACCGTTGAGCTATTTGTCTCGTTTTGAGGATACAAGTCCGAATTGATGAAAATTTTAATACTAGGAAGCTTTGTGAATTCATTCATACAATGCCTGATTAATCTTGTCTTTATACAATGTATCGGACGCTGCACCGTCAATGCGTTGGTGGGTTTCAACACTTGTGATATTCTCACGGGGCGTGACGTGGTAATCGTTATCAGACAAACACTGATATGAGTCGGTCGATTATGTTGCTCCAAGGGTTAAAATGACAAGATTCCATTGTCCAGTTCAGACTATAATATTTAAGATAGATACAACTTGCTGTAACAAATGAAACATTAGGGCATTTTACTTTAAGAGTGAATCTTTTTGAGTTGATTATGAACTTTATAGAAATATAGTAAATAATAAAATAAATCTATAAAATCAGACGATATCTGGTACTTCTTTCAAAATTATATAAATTTACTTATTAAAACATAACATGCTTGTGATATATAAAAGCATGTTATATATTATCTCATTAAAACATAATGTATGTACAAATATTACCCTTGAAAACTTTCAGGTGATCAGTTGACACATGTGCTTTAACGAAGTCTTTGTGCGAACGGAACAGGCGATAAATCATTATACTTTCAACGTATATACGTGTATTTATTAATATATTACAAGCACAATTATACTGCTATCATGGATCTTCATTAGACGCAGGTGGTTTAATATCTTTACGCATCTCTTATTTGGTCATTTAAATTCGAGTAAAAACAAGCATGCACTCAACTGTTTTGCCGAATATAATCAATGCAATAAGCATTATATTGTAACAACATTGGCACTTTCGGAACAAAACTTTTCGTAAATGACAGTACTATCTCACACCATGTTTTGTTCGCCCAACATTTTTCGTCACGCTTGCTGTCTAGTTATTTTACGATAAAAACATCAAACCGTATGTGTAGAAAATTATGGGACGCGTTGTAATTGTTTCATTATTACATGTTTTATATAATATGGCTTGGCTTTCTAAAAGTAAAGGAAACGACGCTATACACCCTTTCAATTAAGACCGTAATTAAATTGTCTCCCTTTGATGACGTCATACGAGGGCTCAAAGCGAATACACGAGCCGATTACCGTAAGCGTGTAAAGGAAATAAAAAATGTATCAACTTTAAACCGCTGTAAATCACGTTTTACTCCGTCGATTTTTAAAAGATGAACTTTTACGAAAACAAGATCGTATAGACTTTTTAATAATGTAACTTTTGTTAATGTATTTTCAATAATAAAATATAAAAAGCCATGTTTTCGGAACAAAAATTTCAAGGGCGAGAAAATGTAAAAATAAAGAACTGAATTCAATACTCAACAATTGGCATTTAACTTGCTCAAAATGTTTATTATTTGCAGTTTTAGGAACTTAGTAGACTAAGCTTTCCAACAATTATATTATTAAAGTTTTAAAAGGAGAGCCATGCTTTTCGAACCTAAATACCATGCATCACGCGCGCACAATCCACTCATTGAAACCTGACTTACATTTATACTAGCATAAAGAAATTGTGTATTTTTATAATTCGTCACACATCATAAAAGTATAGAATATTAGCTATATCATTTCAAAAGTACGACTATCCAGCCAGAAATTAAAACGTTAATTTACACAGGAGGAAATTTCTTTCTAGATATTGTTTGTACTAAAATCCGGGCGGCATGATTTACATGTCCGCATGTGTTTACTTGTTTAGTGTTAACACGAGTACATTGATGTGTTGTTTACTGCAATCAAAGAAAGTAAGGAATCACCGGAAAAGTTCACACGACGAATAACTTAAAATCAGAACCAATTCTATGTACAATTTTGTTGTATGTAGGTAAAACCATGGAGGTAATTCCTTGGTAAAACTAAATTGTTTGGCAATACAATGTAGTCTGTTTCAAATCTTACTCTTCCATCATGAAACCTTTGTTCAATTGAAATTCATATACAAGTAAATGAGAAAAGTGCTTTATTTATTTTAAATGGTGTCTACGTGTAAAAATATTGCAATAAAATATATTTGAAACATCAAAATGAGCATTGTAGCACAAGTCATACAGGTGCATGTCCATTAATTTACACTTTTTGTTCGGACACGGAATTAGAGAGACCTCCGTGGTTTGGATAAACATAATTTATACTTTTTTTATAAAAGTAACCCAAACGTTGATTTAAAATATATTAGTACCCTGCTGTGAAACTAATTTAGAGTATGGTCTTGGTGGCTTATCTTGATATTATGGGATCTATGCTGTTTATTGTAAATCATTATATAATTATACAGCACCTAGAATTTATTTATGCGTTAGGGTTTTAGCACCTTATCATCTGACAAGATTTTATTTATGCATTAGGGTTTTAGCACCTTAACTTCTTAAGTATCTGTCTCACTTAATTTGTTATGTTTTTCCCATCACTCGAATTTCAGTTCAGGTCACTTTTTGTGAATTAAGATTTACAATTCTTATATTAAAAACAAAATATTGTTAACTGTGATGTTAGTTTTAAGAGCAGTTGTATATTAATAATGTATTTTTTAAATTCATTTATAACAATCAACTGATATCATAATCGTCATTTATACAGCTTTTTAAGCCGAATTTGCCCGAAATGGCACGTATGTAACCAGATAGGACATTCCAATAAATCGTTGTGGCTCTAATATACGTGTAGTTTAATTCAAAGGCCTAAATAATTATGTCTTTGTTTTATTACAATCCATAATAAACAACACATAACTTGTGAATTGTATTGGTAAAAAGAAATGAGGCATAGCAATGATCCAGAGTTAACTAGGTCTAATGGCGGTAATGATGTAGTAGTACTTATTGAAACAACCAGGTGAAAATACTTGCGCTTTATATTCCCGGCAAAATATACATTTATCAAAGTACAAATATACACTGTATCTTAGCACTAACGCTCAATTTAATGTACGAAATGTGCATGACAATCAACCGAATTACAAAACAACATTAATACAACTACAGATCGTTTTGGAAATTAACGCCCGATAATTGACCATTGTTGATAGGAAACAATCCGAGAAATCACACGTTTCCTCCACATCCATAACATGTAACATATCAAACATTCATTGTTAGTACATTATAAACATCTTTATTGAAAAAACAACAGCTACAAAACATGCAATTAACGAAAAAAGCGATTAAATAATCTCTTCGCTACTGCGTTTATAGTGTCGTTAATTTGTAGAGCCCTCGCTTTACGTCACATCCGGTTTACGGGAGGTAACTCTGTACATACGATTATCGCTTAATTGAAAGGGTCTATTAAAGCGCGTAGCGCGTACAACGTCCACTAAAGTACGAAGAAAATTAGTTTACAATATCATTAAATGTAGATGAAAAATGTATATTGTCACAGAATTATTAAAATAAATGTGTTCATTCATTCTTAAATTTTGTACAGTACTTGGTCCAATTATATATCATGACATTTTATTTTTGTTTAACTTAGCAAATTCAAATAAAAACCTATGTCTACAAGTGACATGACATATTGTTATTTGTTTACTGTCTTTTCTGGTGACTTTACTGTAATATTGTTTCAAACCGTCTGAATGACATCTTAGCATCATTATACCAATTATACTGCACGAGTTTGACATAGTTTGAAAATATGTTTTAACATTTGCAGCGTACATGTTTGAAGTGTATTGTTCATGCTGCCGAATGATCCATCTATTTACATTATCACATAAGGTGTTTAATAGTACAGAATAAAGGTTAATAACCATTAAATACCTACGCGGACCAAAATCAGATATAGAGCGTTAGCGACTAAGCTGGAATTTAAATATCTTAAAAAGTACATGTCGATTAGAACAACAATGGGTATGTCTTTGTAAAACACCCTTACCAACTATCATCAAATAAAAAAGTCCACATACAAGTGTACTTAGCAAAGACGCAATATCCAAAATTTTATGTTTGATAGAAGTAACCAGAACAGCTAAGGGCAACAGTATGGTGCACATTAAGTCACACACCAGTGACTGTTGAAAAAATAAAATGAGGCCCATACTTGAACGTTTATCTTAGCTTGTATAACTGGAGCAACTTTATAGAAATATTTGCAAGAAACACATAGTATTATTTGTTTGTACAAATGATAATTAAAATCAGAAGATTGGCCTCAACCAGACACTTATTGGTCAAAGTTGTACAATTAATACATTATAGTTGTTACATAATACAATAGTATTATTCTAACTATCTGTTCGTAATAGCTTATTTTACTCCCTGAATATTTGTTGAAACAAAATACCCCAAAAAGTGCATTAGACTCAATGAGGAAAACATGGAGTTGGTTAAGGTTATTTAGTGTACGTGGGTGAATCAAAAAGTTCGTAGAATTTTGCCATAACTTTTTTATTTTCAGAGTTATTGTCGTCATATTTATACTAAATGAAAACATTGGTATTTTCCTTACATACACAGATTTATAGCGACCTGATGATAACCGTTTTAAAAATATGTATATCTTAAATAAGGGCGATTGCGTATACCGGAGCACACGGATAATTTGAAACACATTTTATTAAATTTTCTAAAATATCTCAATTGCAGGACCTCCAAAAACCGTCAAAATGTTATGTCTGATAACATGATATCATTTACAAAGTCTGTTAAAATTTTAGACGTCATCTCCGATGAATAATGTATTAATCGACATTTACATAATCGCACTATATAGAAATACCCGCGTAAAACGGGTTTACTGGAATTTACGGAACCACGGGCTGCAATTAAAATCTGCGTAAAACTGGAATATACGTACGGCATCAGAGACAATACATGGTTTGAATGAGTAGGTATATATCCTGAAATAAATAGACATCGATTTATAAGTGGAATTATTGCTTTCGTGTAGGATACTAGAAGTTGACAACCGAATACAATACACCCAAAATTGGTGACGTTGATTCGCAACGTCGTCGAAGGGGACCAGCGCTATATAATAGCGAATATAGCAAAACACTTAGATTAATCTTATGGGACAGCGCACACGATTTTAAACTAACAATTGAAAATGCAGAAACTACTATCACGATGGTAATCCAAAAATACCAACATATTAGTCACTCGAAAAGCGAAAATGAGTCAAAACGATAAGGTAATTATTGACAAACGTGGCGTAAGTTTGACGTCGTTCATCAAATGACGCTGACGTGCTCCGGTATGCTGTTATAGCATATGTGCGTTTCAATGTAAAAATCATGTAGTTTTGACAAATTCAATGAAATTTGACAAATTGTTTTGTTATACTTATGATCACGTTATATTAAAATTTGAAAGCATTTGAAGCTTTCGTTTGTGAGTTATGATATTTTTCTACGAACTTTTTGATTCACCCACGTACTATGCCAAATTTCAATAAACTTGCATAGTTACTTTTAAAGATATGTTAGGTTTATGGGGTCCAGCTTGGTCGCTATACATTCAAATAGTCCGGTAAAAAACTTCATTCGACTGGAATGGGGATATGTTTTGAAAAATCAGTATCAGAATCATGAACATGGGTTTAAATGCTTTGAATGCATGTTGATGATGTGATGATATTGTTTTATTCAGAAATATTTATCATTCTTGCTTGGATGGACTTTGGGTCAATCCGTACGTGTGAGAAAATCTGTTATCACTTGCACATTCATCCTTTATGGAATTGATAATACATTAATATTTATTGCAAAGGTTATCCATGTCATGAGACATGTACTTTAAATAAGTAAACTACTTGTTTTCTCATTGAATTACCTTCATAATATTTGTACTAATAAAGAATGTTTAACTACACTTAAGCACCAAACGTTATCAGTACATCTTATATTATGTATTGTATTGACCCCTCGTACCCATGCATTGTGATAAAACATACGAATAAAACGAGGCGTACCAATATATTCCTCATTGAAAGGCACTGGTGTACCTATGACATACTAGTAAACAACAATAACATAACATACATGCTAAGCAATTGTCTATAATACACTTGAGGAGGGTGTCAATGTATAGAATTAGTACAGCATTAAGACGAAGACGACCTTTGTGTACATGCACTCCTACATTAAGCTTGATAGCGCACTTAATGAACATATCACACCAAAATACAAAACAGTAAATAAAAAACTTCATTGAATAATAATTCCCTCACTGATATGTAAATGTAACTGAATAAACAATCACATAAAACAATAAATCAATCAACGCCAACCTTTATCATTTATAACGTCCTAAAACAAGAATAAAATAGCATTCAGACAAAGATTGAAGTTGAAGCCGAGTGCCCCAAAAATGTCAAACAAAAGTAAATAACGTGTACGAGGTGCGTCCTAATCGTTCGTAGTCACGTATGATTAATGAAACAATAGTTGTAATGTGAAATTCCATGTAAATGCCTAAATACTCCCCAGGATATAGAGTTTCAATTTCGATACATGTTTTGAAATGTAAAGCGAAAGTCTAATACCTGATGCTATTTTGAACTGATGCAGTCGCAAGACGCTTTGAGTAGAACAAACAATGTTTACAAACACAAAATAAAGGAAAGGAGGGAAGGGACACAAGGCAAAAACTGTGATAGTATCAACGGTGAATATATCTTTTATGTTGTAGTGTCCCCTACTTCGCCAAAATTGATTGATTTTCATGTAGCAGTGAGCGGATAAAATTGACAGTGCAAAAAGGTGCATTCTCAACAAGACTTTTCCTGAATAAATAGGGGAGGGGGAAAGTATTTTGTAATTAAACAATACACACGATACATTATATATAAAAATATCACATTTCTCACAAAGGCAACACCCAAACACACACGAGGACGCGGAACTAACACAGGTAATTATGATCAAACATTTGATCTGAGAAATACAATTACTATCATAAACGAACAGGAAAAACGCTAAGAACAAGGGAAAAGTAGTCAGTATACAATTATCGAATGAAACAAAATGAGTCGCCAATCTGTACAACTATGCACTAACTTAATTACCTTATACATGTAGATCTTAGATATTGATATATTTTTGTAATTTATTTACAGTTTGTGCTATTGACAATGCGATTGCAAAACCCCGGCTTGTCTATGAAGCCAAATAGTATTACCTGAATTTTCCTGATTGTAAAATTAAAATGTAACTGCACGACTTCAAACACGCGACAGCCTGCGAAAGTACAATTGAAATGTGAACAAACAGACAAAAACGAATAAATACCAATTAATCAGCACCCGATATACTACATTCGTAAGTTATCTGAAACGAACGACCTTATAAGACTGATACATGATTGAAATATGCATCATAAGGCACGTCTAACGAGCAAATTTTCAAGAAAATCGGAACTTCTCATGTTGACCAAAATATCGATTTTGTCTTGCAACCCTCTCATTCGAAGCCAGCGACATGTATTCAGCTAGTTTGACCGTCCTTTTGGTCAGGGTTTGTCTAATGGACATAGCCTTTTAGTTTCTTCTTAGAACTTAAAAGAATTTTAAGTATATCTAGTCTCATTGGTTTGCAGTAATATTACTATAATGTTAATAATTAATTGTTTTCATAATGGCCTTGTTATTGGGCTGAAGACTTACATATTTGCCTGAGGTCGAAGACCGAAGGCTAATATGAGTCTGAAGCCCAATAACAAGGCCATTATGAAAACACTTAATTATTGACCATTTTATAAATTTACTATACACTTCGTGTGATATCACACTAAATAGATAATAAATAACGAATAAAAAACAAACAAAGGTTTAGAAAACCAGCGAACACAAGCTTTTAATTTTATTATAGCTTTACCGTATTCGAAACGTTGCGTATCCGAATTCTAAGCAGTTTTCGTTGGTCACTAAATTATTCAGCATCAAATACATTTAAAACACAGTAGGTCGGATTGATTGATGATAATGTTGTCTAAATGCAATAAAGGGGCCGATCGTTCCCCGACTCCTTCGGCAAATGCTCCCATTCGTTCATTCTATATTATTGTGATTCGAGTCGTCTGTTGATGGCTCTTGTCTGCTGTTGTCGGATAGCGCAGAATTACTGTACGGTATATATGCCGTCAAACCCGTATTGCATTTCGCGTTTACTTCCCTTTATATAACTGGGGGCCAAGTAATCGCTAAATCGGTCCTTGACTTCAAAAAGCGTCTATAACGTAAATTTACCGAAATCCAAGATGGCGGCGACTTTTTTTTTCAATGACAACTACGGGTTTCATAATGGCCGAGCTGGACAGCCAATCAGAATGCTCGAATCTCATAATGGCCGTGTTTTTTCATAATGGCCGCGATTTTCTCATAATGGCCGCGATTTTCCCATAATGGCCGAGTTTTGTCTCTATAATGTCGAGGTATCGTTCATATTTGCACTGGATTTAGAGGGAAAACTCGGCCAATATTGTATAGCCAATTAATAATTGTTTTGAAAGGCGGATAACATCGAGTTATGCGACGTACCAAAACATTATAATCCATATTAGCAATATTCGAATAGAACGCAATAACCCTTTGCAATTTAAATTCAATTTGTTTATATTGTGTATTATTCGACTTTTTATTGAATGGTTATCGAATGACCACTTAGTGAGTTTATTCAGTAAATTATATCAAAATGAACCTTGGAAAACAATGAACTCAACTGTTGATATTTTATAGATTTTTAATAGTAACATTATATTTAACCGAAGATGTCTGCAAATATGCATAGTATCACATGTACTTGTGCGATATGCGTACTCATCCACCAATATTGTCTCTTGATTACGTCACAAACTGTTTACTTACCTGTAGAGTTCTCACAATATGTTGACAGATACGATACACTTTCATCATGGACGACAGATATTACACGAACATGACACCGATGATAATGCAAATCTCTTATTTTAGTGATAATAATGTTTTTTGTTATAAGGCATTTCACACACAGCCCTAATGGTCTTAAAATAAAATATGTGAAATGATTGTTCTTTATTGTTATTATTGTTGCAATAGTGGATTGGCACTTGGCATGGCCAATAGTGAGTTACTAGAACACACAAGCCACAAACGTAATGAGTTCAATCGTCGCCGTATATTACATAAAACACATCAGAAACGCCGCTAAAAAGATATGACAAAATCGGACTCAACATATCAGTCTAGTACATAAATAAAAACATATAGTATTATATCACATAAAAGACACATATACGGGACAATGACCATATATAACCTAACGAAATAATGAAAAGCCTAAGTCCTACTGTAAAAGAGCTGGATAACGTAGTTTAAATATGAAGAACTTTTTATGCACTCTAGGGTATTTTATTTAATGTGCACTTATATGCTTAACAATCATCACTTTCTGATACATAGCGAACTAACGAATGTTGAAAACGTTTTCATATAGCATACTCATTCAAATAATTCAAATAAAAACAAAAGCAATTTATCGGAAGAAGTATCTATTTCGCAACATAGCCAACAGACATAACCCATTGGCAAACAACATAATATGAAATGATTTTCATCTTAACAACTATACTACTAACAGTGTTACCAGTGCAATGAACTGTATTGCTAATTGATTTAGGCATATAACTTGAAAGGATTCAAATGCGTCCATTCAATTCACAGTTCATTAGGGGAATTCCTTATCCATTTTCATTATTATTTCGAGACAATGACCTTTCTCTATATTTAATTAATGCAAAATAATAATTATTTTAAAACTGTGGGAGAAACTATTCCCAGAAAGAGATAAATTCAAAAACAAAAACACTAAATAACTACATTTCGGATAACCATACAAAGATGGCGATACATCCCAAATAACGAGTTTGATAAGGATCAAGTAAAGTCTGTTGAGATTCTCATACCAGTTGTATTAGAAATGACAAAACGTTAGATAAAAGGTTTTAAACATTTATGTGATACTAGCACTGTATCAAGAAATCTTGCGGTTGTAACAACCGTAACATTGTACCACCGATCGGTGTTGTTTCAAGTTCGATAGAACCACTATCAGCAATATATTATCTTACACACTTACTGGGCACTTGGTACCTTCTGAGGTTATCACCAATAGTATTAAAGCTATCACTGAATCTATAACAAAATCTGACAATAGTACAATGTGAAGTCGTGATATTTGATACAATGTACGAACGGTGATGAAAAGCGATTAGAGAGTCTATAACAGATCAAAGAGAAATCACGAGAGATTATAATATTTCCCAATTAAAATATGTGTGGACATCCTTGTGTAACGTGGTCTAAATATGAATATGCTCTTTGATATATTAACTTTACCTTGTCATCTTACATATATCGTACAAACGGCGTTTTAGTCAGTCTCCGAGACGGGGTGATAAGGTATAATTCCGCATATTTCATTAGTATCGTAACATAAGATACACGCTTTGAAATAAATATTTAATGTGTTTTGCGATTCTACGGATTGTCAAAACACATCTATGGCATTTCATCAGCTAATTTAATGACACCGTTTAAATAAAATTAATTATTTATTATCGAACATAGACATTTACAAACTTATCAATCATTGATTGTATATAACAACAACAAGACTTAGTGTTTAGCTAATTTGTGTCTTAATTTATCCGATCTTCATTTTGCGTATCTAAAGATTGTTCGCCGATAATGTTATGTTAGTGACATTACTTTGTGTTTCTCTGTCAGGTTTATTAAAATGACTTTCATCATTTCCTGAAGGTGACCTAATCGACGACTTGTACTTGATACGATTGTATCAATAGTATTAAGTACTTTTTTCTCACAGTTTAATATAATAAGATAATTCAAAAGTAAGTATTCGTCCATGTGTTAAGTTATTATGTCATCCAACCACATGAACGACCATTAGTCGTTTATCCACGATGTATCCGATGCAGGACATTACTTTACAAATGAACCCGAACTCGACAAAAACTCAAACAGCATGTTACCACACTCAACCACACTACTATTCATGATAACTACAATGCTGGTAACACTTCAAAATACTTCATCAAATCAACAGCACAGTGTAAATATCTTTTTAAAATATACAAGTAGCTCTATGCTGTACTTCAAAGCTGCAAAATAACATGAATATCAACAATACAACATAACTACAATTATAAAAGTAATCAGACATCGTAAGAACTATCCAACTGTATTGATGTGCTACTTGAAACCTCATAAATCCATATGGTTGCTTTTAATTGCTATCACAACCGTTAATTTAGCCCTTCCATCGTAACAAAGAGTTAAGATAATGACAATTATGGTTAATTCAATATTAAAAATATGAGGCTTTCGATAACAGAATATTCCGAAATTTGTAAAAAACACTAAACTTTTCAACGCAAATGTCAGATATGTAATTTCATACTTGAAGCGTGGTAAAGTCATGTCTGCTTCAATCTTGTCAACCACGTCTTTAAACAATTCATCAATCATCCTTTATTGATTGGCATTGGGTTGTTTGAATATTAAGCACGTTCTCAGCTTCAACTTATTCATTAATTGGCCAAATGTTTACCATTGTCGTCATTCAGCGCATTTTTTTAACCAGAATCGTAGAGGAACTTGACTTACCACTGATGTACATGTACGAGTATGTGAATGATTGTTTACACATGTTAGAAAGATTTGTCCTTGTAACCACGAACACGTGTTGCGGTAGAAACTTTTAATGAATGGGGTTGTTGAATTCCCTTTAATTCATCACATACATTGCCGTTATTGAAGCAAGAAGCATGCATCCCACTTTGAACATGATACTGTAGAACACAGCACACGATTTAAATTTATCAACATACCATGTACATGAGGTACCAATATATTCACATTGTAAAACAATATCCTTATTGTTGCTCACATCATTATCGTAAGTCACGTCATACATATATAAATATCTTATAGCCTCAACCAATGAGCTATGTACTTTAGGATTGACAATAAATTATGTTCAAACAATGTTGATTGATCCTTAAAAATGTCACAGAAGAAAAATCGCAATTGGTATATTCTGAACCTTTTTTAGAACCTGTCTAAGACATCCGTCATTTGCTTTTTTTTAAAAATAGTAAACATGTTGTTAAAAAGAATGTGTAGACCGTAATCCATTTAGAGATTAGAACGTTTGTGATTGTAAATCACTAAGCAGACTAAATATACAACTGAGCACCAGACTTCAAATGTAGCTAAAGATCGACAAGAAATGTTACATGGTATGACGGCTTCACTGACGTACATCAATACCTTATGCAATGTCATTAATTTAATTAGAAACAGTACTAATTATTGCAGTTTAATTTGTTTTTCTTCTGGTTTTATTTACCCGACAGATAGTCGAAGGCGTTATAGCATATATATCAAGTACTTAGTAAGTGCTAAGATATTTTGTTCAATACGCAATATGTTGTTAATGCATCCTCATGTCTAATAACCTAATTAGAATAAGTCAATTAGTAAATTTAATCTCTCTAAGTAGACATGGATTACATTATGCTAGCGGTATATTTAGTAGGTCTCCATTGAAACGCTAATTTAAATGACAGCGCTGAGATTATCAGACAATATTGACTTGCAATGTATTAAAGATGGGATTTGTTTCAGCGACATATGACACACATATATGGTTAGCTATGAAATAATTTACCGTTTACTATTTGTACTATTTTTTTGTTAGCCATCGATAGTTCGTGCATTCTGAGTTCATTTTGCATGTTACGGAAACGTTATAGATCTATATCAACCGATTTTGTTATTTAATATGAGGAACCAATGAAGTTTGTATGTTCATCCTCTCACTGTGACTCAACAAAAATAGTTAGGATAAGACCGTCATTTATGTAAGGATTCCAGGTTAGTAAGGCGATAACAATATTTGATATATCTGTGATAATCGCCATCCATCAAACTATCATGCTCATGAAATGTCAAAAAAGCATATCATAATACTTACACACTTGTTGAATATCAAGGTGGTTTCATTTATATAATGTAACACGTGCCAGTTTTTGCTATCAGTACATACACGTGTTTCATTGTAATAATAATAAGTCTACAACAGTGGCGAAACCTATTAGATTACATGTAGCCTTTTTGGTTGTGACCGAGACACTGTGTAATCGGAACTCTTTAAGTACATAAAATGAAAGATCACATAATATCTTACAAATGAGGACTTTTGTTAAAAAAACGTTTTGTTAACTCTTCTATATGGTGTTGTGATTAATTTTAGACCTCTTTTGTAATTAATGCATTTATAGAAATATTAGGTATGATGTATTACGCAGGACACAAAAAGATGTGCACAATTCGAATTTGTTGAACTTTATATTTTTAGTACAACTCAGGTATAAAGAAGAACCCGTCACGCTCAGGAAATACTTTTATTGAGGACAGCAAGGATTGCACTTAATTAAGCTGATGTACAGGGTGATCATTAATATATGGTAACATAAATAACTTAGTCCGTTTTTAAGATAATATTTGTTGTTATACACCATTGATTAACATTATTATACATGTACGAGGGGTGATCAATATATTCGAGGACTTTTCATCTAGCAATTTCATATTGACAGCAAGGCTTAAAGCCATTTAACATCATTCGCAGTAAGATGTCTCCGACCGAATGCACTAATAAAATTATTTGATTCATACAAGTGGCGCGTGACGTTGGTCGTCACGCGACGTCATTCCAAGCGTCACCGTCGAAGCAGCACATAGCTCCTTTCTGGACTGATACCCGATTCCATGTATGAGACTGGTTGTCTTTTACTACTGAAATAAGTAGTCAATAGCCGATTCTGGAATGTGAGGTGGAATAAAAAGACTATATATGGGTTATTGGAAACAAAACTCCGAAAAGGGCGATTGGCTTTACAAAATTAGATTATTTCAATTAAGACAGAAAAGGGACCCATCAGGTTTAGGACGCAATATCGAAATAACTCTTTTTAATTTGGAGTCAACGATTTTATGTGTTGTAGCCTATATTAGTCTTCGTTTTTGCCAGTTACATTTAATTGAGATCTGTGTGTCTTATTTCGCAGAATTAAACGAGAAATGTCCCCAACGTGGTGTTATTTTTGCTGTTTATCCTTATTTTATCGACTCAACCGTTTGACAGAGACCCCACAATCAAATAAACGACGGAGTCATATGAAAATGGCTTATTGGGAGCGCACAGAATCCATACACAATTTAGTCAAGTCATTTTGGAGGTATCGCGAGGAATTTACAAGTTTTGCGTTAATTTTAATAGCGTGTCGTTTCTCAGAAATAACGTTACGCCCGAAATGCTCGACGGTGCGCGCTTCACCATGGTTACAAAAAGTGACGTCATAAAGTAAATAGTGACGTTCTTATAAAGAAAATTAAACAAATCGCGAGATAATTGATTGATCTACATCAGCGTGTAATTTCATTTCTCTAGTTCCAATAATTCAAAATTGAGAAGGAAAGTCCTCGAATATATTGATCACCCCGCGTAAGTTTTTTTCAGGATATAAATAATTTTTAAATGTTAAATACTCTTTTCTCAGCAGATGTTACATTTTGTAGAAGCGTTTTCTGATTTCTGCAAATTGCCAAAGTCAGCAGCAAATGGCATGACGGTCATAAATTACGCAATAATTCCTGGCATTTTACAAATTGTTGCTTCCAATTTAACAGTGTATTGTCGTTTTCATATCAATTAAATATACTGGTTTTGTAGTATACACTCCTTCCTTCAGTCATTCTCATAATCAGAAATCTAAAGGGATTATGTCCGGTGAGTGTAGGGGGCAAATTTAAATGCGGTCTTCAGCGAAATAATTATATCGCAAAATTCCCTTGAATCACGGAAAATGTACGGCTTCATATATGCCGTTATTGACATCAAGTTCACAAAGCATGTATTTATTATCAACAGCTAATTAAAACTTGGGCACATTAGCTTTGTTATAAGGGTCAACCCACTACTCTATAATTAAATCTGACAAAATTATTAAAATTATTTATGTTACCATATATAATTGATCACCCTGTATATGCTTTTAATAGTTAAACTAACTAAAAAGGAACAGTTACATAGGCAAATGAGTATACCCACTGTATATTATTCCGATCATAACATAGAAATATCCAGCATAAATATATAACAGGGAAGGCAAGTTAACACTTAACTTAACCAGCCGAGCATAGAAAAAAAACACTTCACATGACACAAATTCACGACACCATGTCTAAACATAACGTAACGAAACAATTAAATGCCTAAGTCCCAACTGTCAAATAACTAAATATCCTAACATTACATAAAGACAATATCATGCCAAATTGGTAACCCCAAGTGATCAAACGAGGTACTGCTATGATTTGATCTAGCGACCCTGTTAATAGGAGACAATCTTTCAGCATTGCAACAATTGTATGAGGATATTGGTCAGGGAAACAGCACTCAACCTTACCAGCCGAGCACAGAAAGCCGTAACCTCACAACACAACTACACGGAGCAATGTCGACATACAACCCTTCATATTCTTCCTTAAGTTTGTATGTTCATAGATGGTGTTTGTCGGACTCTCTTGTGTAACTAGGCACTGTCGACGCTTCTGTCTGGATGGTTTGGAATCGTCCTGGCATAAGTAAACGTATAGGCAGTCTAAAGCACTAAACAATACGCCATTGATTCATCCTCCTACCCCTAATAAAGGGGTATGCCTGTCCCTTGCGTCATTGGTAATAACGTATTTGTATACACTACAGGCAACTACAACGCAAGAAGAAGACAACTTGTGATACATATTGAGAGTAGAAAACTCACAGTACATTGCAATACGTTACCTTGGTTAAATGTCAGTTAATGAAATTGAGATTACAATTACAATTATTATGTAATTTGATGAGGCTTAAAGTGTTTGCCGGATACTTACAGGAAGTGAAATATGCACTTATCTAATTGCTGACACAGTATATGTTCCTGCAGCCCGCAACATCTTGTTCAAGATTCATATCGTTTGTTTACTAGTATTGAGGTTTTAATTATGGAAACGTTTGACAAAATATGATATATAATTATTTGTCAAATATATCATTTTTCGAGTAAGGTTCATTAGGGTATTTATTCTATAAAAAGTTAAGTTACCAATTTTCTAGGGCTCTTTCAGCTGTTAGGCCGCTCAAGCACCCTTTGACATTTCAATTTCCCCTGGTCATTGGGCTACACATGGAATCCTACACTCGTGTCTCCCTGGGAAGACTATTTCTCTCCTGTGGTGTGACAGCCAACATCGATATGCGGCGCCAAGGAATAGTCACTGCTCTCAGAGGTACCATGTTACACCATGGTGGAGTGGAGCTGTGGATCTGACTCAGAGAAATTAACCAGTGGTCCAGAGGGGGATCGAACCCGGAACATCTCGATCCCGAAGCACGCGCCCTACCTCTAGGCCACCGCTCCCCACTATGAAAATGTTAGTTAATTCAGTTATTGAATTAAACACCGAACAGTTATAATGATTAACATCAGAGTATATTTTACCGTATCTGTATTTCAAATGATTTGTTGAGCGTATTATCGCTTCATTTCCAGAATGTTTTAACTCATATAAAGAAGGCAAATGATAAAACGAACACGTAAAGTAAAATATAATTATTCACAAATGTACATTATACATTAAAGCGTTTTCCAAAGGAAAATGGCAAAGGGTTAGACATATTGAACTACCACTTATCAACATTAACATATACAGCAAAGAACAAATTCACTAGGGCTTTAAAATTTGCTCGACATAGGCCGGGTGCTTGTTATATCGATGCTCGTCTTAACGAAGTTTTACTGTATTTACTGTAATATCTTACACACACTATTCACGTGTTAATGCATGTAAATGACTATTCTCAAATACATGCTATCAAATATATAATGCGTAAATATACGTGTTTTCTTGATTGAATTGCAGATAAAATGTATTGTTAAATGCAATGTGTTTAATAATGTCTTGAAATGATATTCCCATGCTATTTTGACTTGTTTGTTTTCATACATTTCCAATACCGTATTCACGCATTAGTTCTGATTGCAAAGTGTAAAGTGTAATTACGTACTTGTTAGAAGTGCTTTGCAAATGTACAATATTAATAGACAACTTTAATTGGTTTCACATTACAATCGACCATTCCACAGTTCACATTTTTTCTTATTAAAATGTCATTGTAACAGCCATGTGAATGCTGAGAATAGGATCACAACAACAATGTGGGCGAATACCTTTAACATGTATACTAGTAGTTACCGGACAAACCGACATAACTATAGTCTTGGTGACGTCACACAGCTAATTTGACGTCTCATGACGTCACATGAGTCGTTCTCATTTTGTATACTCTCGGGAGAGGACGTTTTTTATGTATTGGAAGGCAATTTCCGAATTTTGTTACAGAAGTATTTGGAAAACTTGACTTGTCTTTGTCTTGATGACGTTTATTTAACACAACATTTGATTGCAGTATCATCAGTGTAACTACGGAAAGGATTCTCTTAATTGCTGATCTTATGTATGAAACGAGGCCCAGATATAGCTAGAGAAAACTTACATGTATGCTGATTGTATTTGTTTCATTTATGTTTGTGGAGGCTAATCATAAGTTATTAAACATTCATAATGGTATTGATATTGAATATATCTGGTTAAATAGTCGTAGTATGTTATTTAGAGTTGCTGGACGGCTTTGACTATGAAACCAAAAATCACTTGAAGTTTTTTCTTAGTAGAATCTGAAATTGTCACACGTAATACCTTTAAATAAAATAACTGAGTTATCCATAGGTTAATGTGAATCAAGAACTTCTAGACTGCTAGCTGAGTATAACAACACCCTAGCTAGCGGTCGTGTTGATTCAAAACTGATGGTAATGCCCGTACCACTAACTTATTACAACAATTGAATTTGTGATTCACCTACGCCGAATTAAAAAAGGTATACAAGTTAAAACTCTGATATCAATCACTGAGTTCCTGGCTTCCAAACAATATGAATGTTTATTCCCGTCTCACGTCTCATTGAACTATCACCATGCTTTTGTAACAGACATAATTACAATTTAATAAGTCACTTTTGAGTTCCACATATACGCCCATAGATATTGAACCTGTGGATTATTTAAAGTACTTACACAAGAAACAAAGACACCCGCAAATAATGCTATTATAGTAAGAGATTTCCACGAATCAAATCTGAGGCACGAATATGTTCATAGTTATTGGCCCAGTGGGTTGTTTAATATGCTTACGCAAGAAAGAAAGACCTTCGCATAAAATACTTTATTATTGCAGCATAAAGTGATTATTATGTAATTTGTTAGTACTCATACAATTCATTGTTACATGTAATAGTTATTTCTGAAAACAAATAAGTTGAACAATAACCAGTAGCATATTGATTGACAATAAATTTGCAATATCGAAAGTATAATTCTATTATTCACATTTCCTCTACCCATGAGAACAGCCTCTACTAAAATAAGTGTTTCTAGTGATGTCATTTTAACATCTTACATGATTGTGTCACAATCGTTGCCAAATAGGGGTGTGTTAGCATCAATACAAATAGGGTGAAATTTATCCCTACACATGCTCGAAAGAAATGATTGCAGCACAGGAGAGCGTTTGTATTCATCTTTAGTTTGTAACAACGCATTTTCTAACTGTGTTGAATTTCTGATCCAATAGGACACACATCAGGACTCAAAGACAATAACGGAATTGGAACTAGATCTAACCTCTTGTTACTTTAATCTTGTTTCACGCTGCGATTTTGTTTGTTAAATAAATAAAATATGATTATGTCTGGAAGAAAAACAAGCATGTGTATACAATTGCCTACATGGAAATAAGCCTTATAATGAGACGGAATACTTCGTCTTCCATTGATGTTTTGGAGGAGCGATGGCCTTGGGGTAGGACACGCACTTCAGAATCGAAAGGTCCCGGGTCAACTCTCGTCTGAATCACTGATTATTTTTGCTGAGAAAAAATAACCCACTTGCCCCACTCCACCAAGGTGTAAAATGGTACCTGTGGGGACAGTGTCTATCCATGTGTGTCGCAGATCACATCCACATCAGAGAAGTAGTCTCCTCATTGAGACTCAAATGTAGGTTTCATTAGGTAGCCAAATGACAAGGGGAAGCGAAATTGCCAAAAGGGCGGTTGAACAGCTGAAAAACAGCCCTAGAAAATTGGTTATTAACTTAATTTACTTCTTTCCAGACTACAATATCTGCCCCCTACTTGATACCCGATGGTGGCCTACGAAGTGAAGTGTCTTCACCTGTAATAATTACTTGCGATGAAAGTTGGAAGTTGGCATATCATTAATCACAGGAGCTAACTAATTGAACAAATTATTCAAGATGTATGGCATTTTGATGGGTCTGTCAAAAATGTGTATTTCCGTTTTCAGGAATGATGATATTAATTGATTCAAACATGTAATTTGCTGGAATAACCTCATATTTATCTGATAATTCAACAAACTAACGGGGATATAATATATCTGACTAATCGTATTTGAGTACTCCCCTCCCTCATACACTAGACCATTCTTGTCCTATAGTCAACAGTAAGCAATTCATGTGTTTTACTATATATAGATGGCTTAGAACGAAAATCTCAAAAATACTACTAACGTCCTTTTATGACTGATGCATATTTAAAATCAACATCGTGATGAGCTTCTACATGTACTGAGCCCTTTGTCATTAAAATCGGAAATGTTCAGGTTGACCAAACTAATGTGTAAACAGTTTGTTTTACCATAGGGAAACATTAATTTTTAATCAGTATTTTCATGACTTATCAAAACTTAGATTCTGTTATTAGTACGACCTTCTCGTTCTAAGCCAGCGATATATTCATATTCACTGCTCAGTCGTGTACGTACAAGTAGGTAGTGGCTCATTTCTATACCTACGTCGTAAATACATACAGTATCACATAATTAATCAAAATTACATCGAACAACAAATGGAAAACTGACAGACGTCGTAGATTATCAAACGTTACAAAACTATGACATAAATGTATTGTCACCAAGTACCAGACTCTCTATTCGTACCAAATATAGACCCTGTAAGCTAATGACAATGCCTGGTACAAAATGGAATTGTTTACAAGACGGAACTTGTTGTTTTCTAATTACCAAATAAGATTACAAGAGTAAAATGTGTGATAATTGATTAATAATACATAGGATTAGTGTTATCTAATGTATTACTGCACAATGTAGTGTCTACTATACGTCTACTATACGTACGCTTATGATTAAGTATCCGATATTTTTTCGTCAGCTGGCAAATAAATATTGCAGGGTAATCCTTCAGCCTTGGGACCAAGTACACTTCAATGAAATGTCATACTTGCACAATTTGATTATCAAGTCGTATTTTCACAGTCACTGTCTTACATTGGCAGTTCATGTAACTGGCGTATTTTATATTCGTATGTTACAATATAAGTGGGATACACCATGTTTTATCACATCACGGTTAATATGACGGTATACTTTCTTTAAGATTTTATTGCACTAAAACATAACTATCCAAGTAATCTCAATTTACGTCTCTTTATCTCATCAATCTCTAAATTCAGTGAGAAAATTTAGTTTCGATAAAATAATTCGTTTAATGAGATTTGATGGCTTTCAACAATGTCTGGTTACATTTATTGTCATTCAGCCAGACCATTCACGATTTTAATACGCTTCTTATACCCTGTCCGTCTTTATGTATCATTTAATTACAACGTTATGATTTTTGTCTATGAGATTAAAACTGTTTGCCCTTGTTTGACATCAGCAGGTAGCTTTTAAGTTTAATTTGTATCTTATATTTTGTGCTGAACACTGTAATTTGATTATCCTGTATAGCTTGCACACTTAAGGAGAGTGTAAGAATTTGTGAATGTTCAAAGTTTTCGCTTAAGGTTCTTTGTTAACACTACCCCAGATGTCTTTGCAGAATGCTGCCTTCCATGTCCGATTTGGTATAAACACTTTACATTAGAGAAGACCATTGTGACCAATTTTAGCATGGTACCGTTTTTACCTACTCATATATCAGATACTGTGTTCCCAGAAATTATTGAGAATCAAACATGTCTGAATGGTAAAAATGTGTTTAATTTGTACATTATTTAATAGATCTAACCTTACCCTATGTGTACAAAATTGAAATAGTGAGTAATGTTTGAAATATTTTTGTGTGAATGGTTATAAAGGCACACGGTCGGGTCGTCGAAAAAAATGCATAGAAATGAAGAAAGGGGGAAGAGGTGAAAATCCATTATAATCTGCGCGAAATTAAGGGATATCAAATCCAAAATACTTTGTTACATATCTGAACATGTCATTAATAAGGTTTTAACACTTTTTACTAGATTAAAAAACATAAAAGATTGAAAAAGTCTTATTGTTTGCTGAAAAAAAGATATTTCGTGAGAAAATATACCAAAAATATTCCTATTTTGGGGTCATATCGCGATTATTGCCATACTTAGACCAATTTACGAAGTACCTTACACTTTAATCATTTGTTTATCATGTATTACCCTTTAGAGAATAACAAACATCAACAAAACAGTGCCCAACAATGCATTTTAAAACTTTCCTCAGTGAATTTTCAAATGCAACCCCCATATTGGGTGGTAGAAATTTGCTGCACCCCAGGTAAAATTTGCAGCTCTGTGTAGTTTAGATACACATTCTCGTTGTATTTGCACTTTTTTGTCAATAAAGTGCTTCCATTGTATTTTATGAGCTATCTTTAAATACTTTTATGTTAAATAAATGGTCTGAATTAGGCATTGCATGCAAAACTTGAGAATTTTTACGACTTGCTGCCTCAAATTCCTGTTGCCATGACAACCATTCTATTGCCTGAACTAAAATCATTGGCAATTCATACAATGGACTTGCATACCTTACTTATACAAATGAACAGTTGTTTGTTTTTCAAATAAAATATTTACACCATTTTGAAAACACCTTAAAATTCTCAATAATTTCTGGATACACTATAATTAAATCCGCTATCCTGTGTCAATAAATATGTTACAATTTTACTGTTTGTCACCGCCTTACAATTTCTTTAGCAGAAATTCTAGTCAAGTTACGTTGGTCTTTGATAATGTCATACATCTTACGGTTGTACATTGCTTCCGGCAATTTAGTGAACGTAGCAATACTATTTGGTGTAATATTAATGTTTTTAGTATAAAGCACCTATTCACATGACAACAAACAGAAATACTAATTTGTTAGTTTGCCATTCATTATGATATATTGGTGGGTGGATCGTGGTTTGTATTAAATTGACACGTTATAGGCCCAAGTCATTGCATCTAATTACATTATAAGTAACACTCTTTGGTGAGATTTTGTATGGGCTGTTCGAACTCTATTGTTTATATGTAAAGTTCACATAATATCTCTAAGAAAGTCAAGCTTATTGTGATCATTTTTCAATTAGCAATGTTCGATAATTAGGTTGGAGGAGCGTGGCTATGTAGAATATGATTCCAAATGGGTTAAAGTTGCTACTTCGGGTTGCTTATAATCATTATTTGTGTGATATTGCGTGGACTATAATAATAGCATTATAACGCTACACCTTAAAAGCATCGCATAATGGAATGGACATCATCAGGGGTTCTTTGGACACTTTATGTTAACAATTCAACAGCGATGCCAGGCAGTAGTGCGAGCCAATGGAAGATACAATCGTTACTTTTTGTTTGTACCCATACCAAGATAAAACATGATTATTTTAATATGCCACGTGAAAATTGTCATTTTGATAGAATAAAATCAGTTAGATTTGATGTATCTTTTTATATTTGATGTTAAATGAGTGAACTTGCGTTTCTATGATATAAATATACTATCGGTGTAGTTAGAACATTGTTTAAGTGTAGTTCACCCAATTCCTGTAGAAAGAATACATGTTATTATCAGTTTTCAATTGAAAATGTCAATTTGTTAATTAATGTGGTGGGAGGAGTGTTTTATGTAATTTAAAGCCTCGCAACATTGTAAAACTAGTTGCTGTTATACTTCGTGGACACTATTACTTTGTAATTAATTCATTTAAAGCTATAGTGCAAGAAGAAACACTTTTGGTGATATGGGAGGTGTGTGATTAATAGCAAATGATACTAAATTTGTTTTAAACTTTACACTTTATTGCCCAGAAACACTGTTTGGAGTGATTCTACTTAGACTATTTGTATATGCATACACCAAATTACACACAAACTCGGTCAATAAGACACAAGTCAAATTCAATTTCAGTTAGCAATGTTAACTTGTTAATTTATTTTGCGTTCGATGTGATACCTTAGAGGTAATAGTGTGACTTGTATACATACATTAATGTGAACTAGTACTAACATTGTTATCAGAAGGGTTATTGATATAATTGCAAATGATAACTACACCGAAGTGAAGTACGCATTTAATGCTACAAAATATTGACATTCAAGGTATGATTTCATTAGTATGAACTATTAACGAGGGCCCACAACGTTTTTAACAAATAAAATGACCATCTTAGTCAATATGGAAAAATATAACCTAACAAATCATTTGGAAGCCATAAATATAATAGTGGGATAGTATTACTTATTTACCATTGGTATGCGATAGCTATTCCTCGTACATTATATCAAATATCTTAAAAGTCAATTTACAAGAAGATAGCAATTAACACATTCCACGAAATTCTAATTGTTTTGAGATTTGATATTCATGAAACATATTAAGTTTAAATAAAGGAATTATTGCGTTCTTTTCCAAATACGTGACTGAATACATTGTACAAATTGTTTCATCATGTGTAATAAGGAGCACGTTGCATCCCTGATAAAAAATAATTTATTCCAATTATTCTGCCATGTCATTTTGTGAAGATGGAATGTAATTATACTCATAAAATGGTAGAAATAAGTGTTTTTATGTCTTCTGATATTTTATACATTGCTATGACTACAACATTATGTTTGAATCTAATCTTATTTGTGTTATTAAATGTTTAGAGAAAATCTAGTGGGAAAACAGCTGCATTTATACATGTTTTTTACGAAAACAAATTTTTCTTCTTATATAATATATATTTTTGTGAATACAACAAGCATAAATTAAGAAATAAATCTCAGTTATCCGGGATATACCGGCCGATAAATCACGGGTTGGGGTTCATATTGGCCGATATATCACGGAAAACTGAAGTTTTTGCATTCTAACAAATGTAATATGCGCAATTTCAAATGGACTCATTTTTATTGCAGAGTGATGCGTTGTTTGTCGTGTTGCTATAGACAACTTCCGTTGTTTAAAGTATAAAACCTCGACCCCTGGATTATCTTTTTTTGCTCATTTCATTTAAACAAACGCATAACTAAGTCTCATTCCAAACTATGCATTTCATAAAAACTCTAATGAATCGATAAATTGCAATTTTTGTTGCAACAATACGGACATAATTAAATAAATTAAGAAAGAACGCTACGAAAATAAAAGTTCGCACAATGTCATGTTTACGTTGACGCCAAATAAACGTCATACAATTTAACTGAAGAATTTTATCTTAAAGTTTCCCCTAACTGACACACCATTATTTCCTTCTGAAGACTCTATACTATTGCTTCGCAACACATATATTGCATTCATATATAACAAACTTATAAATATAACATCAGACAATTACTGGTACTTCGTTCAAATGATGATTAAACATTAAACGTTAAACTTTGAAATATCAAAAGAATATTATACATCGACGTTATTTAACATATCATGTTTGTAAAACATATTAAAAGCATGCTTTGTATTTTTTCATTGATAAGTTATAGGTATCACATATTATCATTGAATATTTTCCGATCATCAAGAGATACAGGGGCTTAATAAGAATTATTTGTGCAAGCGGACCAGGGGGCCGTTTCATTAAACTTCGTACGTAACTAATCTTCGTATCCTTACGAAGGTCTTCGTACGAACTTCTTACGAAAAAGTTATGAGCGTTTCAGTGACACCTTCGTACGAACTTTCTAAAGTACGTTCGTACGAAGGTGTCACAGAATACTTTCTTAAGTACGCATCACTTACGAACTTCGTAACGACTCTTCGTTGCTGAAGATAAAATTACTGCGACTTCCGCTGTCGCGCGGACCGCTGAGAGAGCACGTTTACAGACGACAGCGATTTCAAAGCAACTTGACCGACGAAAATCGCGAAACATCGATCGTACTCGTTAAATAAGTGGTTCAAAACATTGGGATATTCAAGGGTATTAAACGACAACTGAATCTGTACATATCCACTCCAAATTGTGGCTAGATATAGCAAAATGGTAAGTAAAATAGCTCAAATCTCGTGATCTTTCTCAGTTTCTGTTTCGTATAAAAATCTGTTAACTCAAAAACTGCTGGTTTATTTTGGACAACATGCAACTGTACACATCATTGTATCAACGAATAGTGGATTATGCTCTGATCAGAATGGGCCCTGCAAATTAATTGGAAGAATAAGAAGACACAATTGCAATTGTGAATGCAAGCATGTTGAAACGTCCCTAACTGTGGGAACTTGTCTTAATTTACTTGAAACAACACATAGTCCTACATGTTGATTAATTCCGACATGTAAATATATTCATAAAAAATAAAAATGATGTATATTTCAGGAAAAGGTTTCCATGAAACTTCATTTTACATGATGATGATCAATGATGAATGGTAATGGGTGATGAAGCTATGAATATTCATATTGATAAGAAGGAGAAATCATTAACAGGTACTGTATTTTCTCTAAAAAAATTTGTGAAAAAACATTCTAGATTTAATTTATGTATATCTAGATACCAGTAGGCGCTACTTGTAATACAATTTCTTATAAACAATTAATTGGATTCCAATAATAATATTACTCAAACTAGAGTCAGTTATATCATACACATCAATATAGGCATAATGCTTCTTTCCTTAATTAACTGCACATGTATGTAGTTGAATGCACTATGTAGCATTTAGCTTGGTTGGGTCAATGTGATCTAAATTTAAACACAAATGTTTTAATTTGTTTTTAACACACATAATTTGTCAATTAAAAATGATTGCATTGGTATACAGTACTATACACTGTCACATTATTAAAGCTGTAGCACCATGTTATGTTTTTTTTATTTAAGGCTCTACACAACTTATGAGATGTCATCCATGGAAGTATTGTGCCCGGTTTGCAACAAGATGATTGTCAGTGGGGAATATTTGATGATATGATGGTCCCATAATAGCAAAAGTTGGCTATAATAATTTGACAATTGCGTGTCACATGACATGATTCACCTTGACATTATTCTTTAAGATTGGAACTGATCAGATATGTCTTAATGATGCATTTGTGTCTAATTAAAGGGTGGAAATTGTGTGCTATGAGAAAAGCATCCATATCACACAGCTTCTTTTGGGTTTATAAATGATAGATAAGTTTTCATGATATATGATAGTCATGCTAATATAGTTGTTTACCCTTTTATCACATGCTTTTTCAATAGTATAAAACAAAGGATGGTTATTGAATGAGAAACCAATAGACCAACTAAGTGAAAGGCTCACTCCTATATATCCCAGATTTTTTGTAGGAGTAATTCAGAACCACCTCTGTGGAGCAACACGCTTTAGGGGCTGCAAAATGACTTAAGTATAGAAGTTGTTGTTCTACAGAGGTTAAATATAATCTTAGGGTAATTTTGAAAGGGTTGTTATTATAGAGATAGTGTTGCTCTACAGAGGGTTGAACTGGAGAGGTCATACTGTTATTGAAAACTAGTTCAAAATTTTTTCTTGTCCTGGTCTGGAAACATGGATCGACTCTATCAAAACGCTGTTCTCATATTCAACTTTCTCGTTTGTGAGTGATGTGATTTCAGGTTGACCACTCCTAGCTTCTCAGAAAAAAGCATGCTCCCTGAATGTATGATGATAAAAGTCTGTAATCATAGGTCTGAATTATATCTTCCATACTGCACCAGATAAATGTTAAGTTTTATATCAACTTTTTAATCTTTAAATTGCTAGTTCATCAAACAAGTACAGTTGTTATGGTTATATGTAAATAATACATTTTGTCATAATTTGTGGTATAAATAAATAACTAAAGTATGGCATGTATTTGTTTTGTGTTTAAAAGATTATAAATATGCCAGTAAGAAGCTGCCAACGTACATAAGAATTTGCACATATTTAGGGATTCAAAATCAGTTGTTGCTTACACCTATAGTTGGATTCGAACCCAGTGGTTTTTTGCATAGTGGGGTTCAAACCCAGTGGTTGCTTACACCTATAGTTGGATTCAAACCCAGTGGTTGCTTGAATAGTGGAATTCAATCCCAGTGGTTCCTTGAATAGTGGGTTTCAATCCCAGTGGTTCCTTGAATAGTGGGATTCAATCCCAGTGGTTCCTTGAATAGTGGGATTCAATCCCAGTGGTTGCCTACATAGTGGAATTTAAACCCAGTGGTTGCTTGAATTGTGGGATTCAATCCCAGTGGTTGCTTGAATAGTGGGATTCAATCCCAGTGGTTGCTTGAATAGTGGGATTCAATCCGTATGGTTACTTGCATAGTTGGATTCAATGCCTGGGTTGCTTGCATAGTGGAATTCAATCCCAGCGGTTGCTTGTGTCTGTATACTAAGATAATCAATGACAGGAGATGGCAAATTAAACCAGCCAGTTTATTGAGTCAACATATCAAACCACTCAGTAGCTCAAGTCTGTACCAGTTACTTCCTTGAATTGACACATGTTAGCAGTCATTACATGATTAACAAGCAGATGGATAAAAACCAGTTGACATACCCAGTTGCTTGAGTTGCCAAGTCAGCTGGTCAGTTGCAAAAAGTGGGCATATAAAACAAGTCAGTTCATGGCACTAAACTGGTCAGTTTCTTGTGTGGACATACTTAAACCGTTGCCTGAATTTACATTCATATCTTAACCACTTGCTTGAGTCAGCATACAGAATCAGTAGGTCAATGATATATAACCAGTTAAATTGACACCTCAATAAGATGTCACACTATATTCTAGTTACAGAAAACATTGAGCTCATTTAACTCTCAAATAATTATTTTGAAATAGCAGTCTTGGCTAAGCAATGATTTTTCATGGAATTATTGCCTTCATTTGCTGGAATCAGTATAGTTGATAACATACATTGTCAGTTAGTTTAAATCTAATTTATGTTTAAATACAGAAGAAACACAGTGTATTCACCAGTAATATGTTTTTATTGAATGGTCATTTAATCTGCATTGCATCATATAATTGAATCTATTATCATAATAAAAGAGCTTATCATTCCCTCCACATTTCATGATCTTTTTTCCCTTGACATATGTTCTACAAATGTGGTAAATACTAGTAAGTCCACATAAAAACTTTAAATACTATTCCCACAACCTGTTTTCAATAACAAATTTAAAATAGCAATTAAATTCTAATGCAATTATTTGATAAATCAAAACAATACTTGTTAGCAAACTTACACTTAAGTCATGAATGTTTTCATATGTATGAGTTTGTGTTATACAAAATAACCTAAATATCAGACCTAGTACCATTTTAGAGTTTGTCTTAATTATCAGTATTTATAGATTTAACTGTAATGCAATGTGTAAGTTAGTCTCATAAATAGAGTTATCATCTGAAATAAACATAGTTATCACAATATAATATGAATTCGTGGGATTACACCTGTTTTTTATATGTATATGATGATTAAGAGTAACAATACCTGCCTGCTAAATGTACTGTATAAATACATGTTCTCAAGATGCTAGGCTATTTATCCATTTCCAACATAAAATGTAAAACCAATCAAAGATACAAAGAATAAATCCCATTTCTAAACATAGGTATGGGAATTAAAACAGCTGTTGTATATCAAGTACATATATACTGTAAACCTAGAAACTTTCGCGGCTACAAATATTCGCGTTTTGCCGATTGTCGGCATATTCGCGGCTACAAACTTTCGCGTTTTTTAGTCTCCCGCGAACTCCGCGAACACTAAGTGGCATAGTGACAAAATTATTGATATTATAACCTGTCATAATATTTATATTTTGTACATGCTCTTCTTGTGTTGATTGCATGCCGCCTATTGTTTGTTTATGGTGACGAACATAAATAATGTTCTTATGCTAATAAACTGAAACTAAAACTGTCAAATACATTGCTCGGTCCGTATATAATTGCTTCTTAATTATACTTCTCACCTTCGTTAAACCCTCTCAAGTTTACTCTTTTTGATGTAGATATAGATCTACAACGACCTTCGAAATATGACCCCTGGACGAGTCCATTTGCCAAGGTTGAAACGATATTTACCGTTATTTTATGAAAAAATTTGGATACGGTTGAAAAAAAAACTCACTTTACTTCTAGTTGGCAACGTGGCTTAGTGGATAAACTGTTCTCTTGTTAGAAACATACTTTTTATATGGGCTGTAGGTTCGAGTCCGCTGCTATACTTTTTCAATAATTAAATTTCTATAGTGTATATTTTAATTCTTAATTTTTGTTCTTAGTTTTTTATATTTAATAAACTTATGCTTCAAGGTAATGCTATATGAATTCATATCAATTATTCAATGTGTCAAAACCAGTGTGAGTATCAATTGAGTTACAAGTTACGACGCTGAGACAACCTTGTGTGCTTATATGCTAGCTCTTGTCAGTCGGGCAACCCTCACACACACTGACAAGCGAAAACAGTCATATTTCCTTCTCCTCCATACAAAACCTATGTACTTTCTCGCTGAGATTTTTCGCGTGGACGCTAAATCTGTGTACCAACTATGACATATAGCTTATGTGCTTTTTACGCACTGAAACTTTTATAATTATGCATCTCTGTATAATTAGACAAGCACGAAACATATTTGCTGAGCAAAATTAGAAAAATATATATAGCAGAATGCGATTCGAACTCATTTGTTCAGTTTTGAAGTGCATGTACTCGTATTCATAGTAGCTATGCGCACTACTTGGTTAAACCATTCTTAATGCATGCTTTATAGGTAAATATACCCCTATAACCTGGTTAACTCCAATGTTAAAAGTACAGTTACGCCCGAGTGCTTGTTGTAGATCTATAGTTACCTATTGTATTTGTTTATACAAATCGAAAACTACGCTTGCAATGTTTTCACAGTTTTATTGACACTGTCAGTCATTTTGTATTATGACATACCCGGTAATAAACAGCGCTATTTCCACGCATGTTCATATATTGAGTGTATTGTTAAACACGTTTTCAAGAATGTTTTTTATAAAGTGTTTTCATTATTGTACCGTAATCATAAAAGGCTTTATTCAGAAAAAGTGCATACACTTAACATTTCATATTTTGACAAAATAGCACTTATAATACGGTCTTAAAAACGTCGTACCAAAATGATGAATTCCTTCAAAAACGACAAACTTTCGCGTTTCTCTTGTCCTGGACATGTTCGGGGCTATTTACTTTCGCGGATTTTTACTAACCGCGAACACCGCGAACTTAAATCGCGCGAAATAATTTCTAGGTTTACAGTAATAATAGATCAGATATATGGGACTAACAAATGTGGTATCTGGCAACAGGAAAACTATCATTACAATTGTCTCATGCAAGATAAAATTATTGGTCTCTTTACACATGTTTTTGCATAGTGGTCTTCCATGGCAGGTGACCTTTTTAAACAAATGTTCACTGTATATATGTATATCTGTGTAAGTGGTTCATTAGTGTTTAACACAGCAATATTTCAATCAAGTTCTATGTGGATTCAATGTTGACTGTTTCCAGTGCACCAGCAGGGTGATGTGTATGACTACCTGAAATATGAATAAACCAATTTTACAATTTCCAGCCATTAGTAAAACCAAATATCCATCAATGGCAGACTCCATTATATATGACCATTTGAAAAAATACAGGAAGATATATTGTTTTAAATTAATTAATTAAATAAAAAAATATTAAGCATGGTTCATAAAAAATTCTCCAAGCATTTACCAAGGTAATATTGTATTGTAATGGCATAGACATGAGTACCAATATAGTATGTATCAATGGAATACACCTGCCTATACATGTTAATATATTTTCAGTTTGTGCAAAAACACATATTTGTATTTTAGTTTTTGCCAGATAATATGCTATCTTGACAACATAATATATACTTCTAGAGATAATCTAGGCCTGAATTCAAATATTTTCTGCTAAATTCTAGATCAATTTGGCATTATAATTAATGTTGGTGTAAATTAAGGTGTTACATTTGTAATACTGGTGCAAGTATCTCTCAAGGCTAAAATCAACTTCAAGGGCCTTTAAAGTCCCTTTCCCTGAGATTAAATGCTCAGGTAGCTAGAATTATCACATGTATCTAAATGTGTTACACTTTATATATATATTTTTAAAACAATTATTGAATATACAATACAACAGTTGTATATTTATGTCATTTGATGTAGAAAATGTAAATGTGACTTACTTATTCATTGTTAACCTTTATCCACATTCTGATATTCATGAGTTCATTGGTGCAAGTTGGTTAAATGTGTCCATGTTAAAACATTTCACCACAGACATCTACCAGTGAGAGATTTTGGTAAAATATTACACCATTAGTATTTATAAAACCACCAGTTTGGTCTTTCTTCTAGAAATTCTGCCATAGAAAGTGCACCAGTCAGGTTAGACAGTTTCTAAGTAAGGATACATATGTATATTATGAGGTCACATTGTACACATGAGCATTATAGCCACATGTGACATGATATTAATGAATAGAAGTGTGATATAAAATAAACACTGCATAAAAAGGGTCCATGACACCAGTATTTATATGAATGTGCACCTATTTAGGGCCTACAGTGGGTCCAGAGCACCTGTATTATATGAATGTGCACCTATTTAGGGCCTACAGTGGGTCCAGAGCACCTGTATTTATACGAATGTGCACCTATTTAGGGCCTACAGTGGGTCCAAAGCACCTGTATTTATACGAATGTGCACCTATTTAGGGCCTACAGTGGGTCCAGAGCACCTGTATTAATATGAATGTGCACCTATTTAGGGCCTACAGTGGGTCCAGAGCACCTGTATTTGTATAAAAGTGCACATATTAGGGCCTACAGTGGGTCCAGAGTACCTGCATTTGTGAAAGCTCACTTATTTAGGGAATTACATCGTTTCATATGTCATAACACAGAAGGCCCTCAAAAGGTCCACTTTCATACACAACATTGAGGGCCTACTGAGCCATGAGCACCTGCATTTATATGAACGTGCACCTATTGAGGGCCTACTGTGTTATGACATATGAAACTATATCCACATCAAGCAAATATGTGAAATAAAATCTATACTGTTGGTACTTGTATGCAAAAACATGATTATTTAGTAATTTCTTATATAGGTAAACTGTAAAAAAATAGCAATTCTACTCCATCTTTAAATAAACTAGCAGTAAACCCAGGATACTGACAGAAAATAAATGTCATAATGTTAACTCAGCCTCATTATAAAGCAAACATTCGAGCCGGTAATTATGACATGGATACAGTATAATTTTTCAAAAATAATGATACAATGAGCAGCACGAATTGACCTAAGTACGAATGGCACCGTTACCATGTAGTTGTTTACATTAACATCGGTGTTAACTGTAAAATCACGATCTGTGCTACCGGACGTCAATTAAGTCGTCCAAGGTAGCGAAAATGTATTTATTAACGTTTTCTGTACCTTGCAGTTGCATCTAAGGGTAGTTTGTGGTTGTCAAAAGGTTAAATATCGCCTTTGATAAGCTCCACCAGTGTTAAACCATTCTTCTTTCAAATTAAAGTATTTCATGCATAACTGTATTGTTAGATGACTTAATGATCGTCATTGATCACATGTTCTTTAATCTCTTTATACACCTCTTATTTGGATATTTCATATTCGAGTTAATTCAAGCATACACTTAAATGTTTCTACAGAATATACTCAATGTACTAAGCATTATATTGAAACAAACATTGTCCTTTTTGGAATCGGACAGAATCTTACACCATGTTTAGTATGACTTAATTAAGCATTCCGTCACGCATTACTTTACTATCAAAAAGCATCAAACAGTGATTATAGCAAATTATGGGACGCGTTGTGATATTTGCATTATTACATGTTTTATATAGCATTGCTTTTTTTTCTTAAAGTAAAGGAAACATCCACTAAAGTATTAAGAAAAATAGTTTGCAATGTCATTAAATGTAGATAAAAAAATGTATTTTGTCACAGAATTATTAAAATAAATGGGTTCATTCATTCTTAAATTTTGCATAAAACGTGGTCCAATTATATATGACATTTTACTTGTGTTTAACTTTGCTTTCAAATAAAGACTGATGTCTATAAAGGGCTTGACATTTTGTGATGATTTGTTTTCTGGTGAATTTACTGTAATTTTGTTTCAAACCGTCTGAATGGCATCTTAGCATCATAATATCATTTAGACTGCACGAGTTTGACATAGTTTGAACATAGGTTTTCACGTTGCAGCGTACATGTTTGAAGTGTATTGTTCATGCTGCCAAATGATCCATGTATTAAAAATGTACAATATTTAACTAACTAGAATTTTATCACATAAGGTGTTTTATAGTACAGAATGAAGGTTGATAACCACTAAATGCCTCCGCGGACCAAAATCAGATATAGTGCGTTTGCGACTAAGCAGGATCCCCATAAACTTTAAATATCTTAACAAATACAATGCCGATTAGAACAAAATGGTTATATCTTCGTAAAACATCCCTATCAACTCTCACCAAATAAAACAGAATTGTTAGTCCACAGAAATGTGTACTTTGCATAGACGCCTAATGCAAAGTTTTAAGTCTAAAACAATGTAAATACGTATGGTCGATAGTAGTGACTGGAACAGCAAAGGTCCACAATTTGTTCCAGTATAACTATGAATTAAGTCACACACCATGTTGAATAAATATAACGAGGTTCATACATGAACGTTTATCTTAGCTTGTATAACTGGAGGAACTTTATACAAATATTTGCAAAAACACATTATTTGTTTGTACAAATGAGCATTACAATCTATATACATATTGATGACCAGAAAAATGTTGGTCAAATGAATACAATTATTCCGTTATAGTTGTTACATAATGCAATAGCATTATTCTAACTAGCTGATCGTAATAACTTATTTTACTCCATGTCTATTTGTTGATTAAAATACCCCAACTAAAACATTAATTAGAGCGTAAAAACCCTGAAATTGAAACACAGAGCTGGTAAAGGTAATTCAGTGAAATATGCCAAAGTTCAATAAACTTGCATAATCACTTTTAAAGATATTTAGGGTTTATGTGGGTCCAGCTTGGTCGCTAAAGACCATTATACACTCAAATAGTCCGGAAAGAAACATTGCATCGCCTGGAAATTAGGATATGTCTTGACAAATCGGCATAAGAATCATGAACTTGTGTTTAAAAGCTTTGTATGCATGTGGATGATGTAGTTACATTGTTTTATTCAGAAATATTTGGCATTCTGGCTTGACTATGAAAAAGAAAGAAGGGTTGGGGCTAACGGACTTTGGGTCAATCCGTACGTATGAAAAAACCTGTTATCACTTGCACATTTATCTTTTTATTGAATTGATAATGCATTAATATTTATTTCAAAGGTCATCCATGTCATGAGATATGTAATTTAAGTAACTAAACTACTTATTGTCTCTTTGAATTCCGTTCATAACATTTGTAGTAATAAAGAACATTCAACTAAACTTAAGCACCAAACGTTATCAGTACGTCTTATATTATGTCTTTTATTGACTCTTCGTACCCGTGCATTGTGATAAAACATATGAATGACACGAGACGTTCAAATATATTCCTCATTGAAAGGCCATGCTACATCAATGACATACTACTAAAACAAAACAATACCATAAAATACATGTTTGGGTGCCAATGCATAAAATTAGTACCTAATGTAAAACACGCACTTCTTCGTGAATCTTTGGAGCACCCTTACCAAGCTAATGCCACCAAAAATACACATTAATTCAACATATTTAATTGGATACTAGTTTCTTTATAGTTATTTATTTATTATATACCCACAATGAAATGTAACTGATTATATATTCACAGAAAGAATAAATCAATCAACTCCTACCGATCTAATTTATAACGTCCTACAACAAGAATAAAAAAGCACTCAGACAAAGATTAATATTGAAGCAGAAACACCGAAAATGTCAAACAAACAAAAGTAACGTGTACGAGGTTAGTCCCTATTGTTCGCAGTCACTTACGAATAATTGAAAACAAAATCCCAATTTGAAATTTCACGCTTTGATCCGAACAAGTAATGTTTACAAACCTACAACAAGAATAAAATAGCTCTCAGACAAAGATTAAAATTGAAGCAGAAACACCAAAAATGCCAAACAAACACAAGTAACTTGTACGAGGTGTGTCCAAATTGTTAGCAGTCACTTACGAATAATTGAAAACAAAATCCCAATGTGAAATGTCACGCTTTGAACCGAACAAGTAATGTTTACAAACATAAAATAAAGGAAAGTAGGAAAGTGACACGAGGTAAAAACTGTGATTGTCGGTAATATCAAGGGCAAGTATGTAGTTATATTTGTAATGCTGCAGTGCTCCCTACCTCACCAAAATTGATTGATGTTGTTGTATCAATGAGCGGATCAATTGGCAGTGCAAATAGGTGCATTCTCAACAAACCTATTCCTGCGTAAATACGAAGAGGGAGAAAGTAACGAAAGACTTCTATAATCAAACAATACACACGAGACATTTTATATCAACATTCTCAAATTTTCACATAGGCAAACTCGAACACCCACGAGGAAGCGGAACTAACACACTCAGGTAATTATGATCAAACATTTGACCTGAGACAATAAAATTACAATCATTAATTGAACAGGAAAAACGCTAAGTACAAGGGCAAAGTTATCATTTTACAAATATCGGATGAAACAAAATGATTCACCAATCTGTAAAACTACCCACTTACCGATTATATATTGCTACAATTTTGTAATTCATACACAGTTTGCTGTTATTGACAATGAGATTGTCATTTGTGTTTTATCTTATACGTATATGTTTAGTATCATCGGCTTACAGTAATACCAACAGTTACTGTTTGTTTGTAGGTTTGGACTAAGTTTGAAAGGCGGAAAATATCGAGTTATGAACATAATTTATTTTCAAAGACGTGTTATGGGAAGTACCAAAACATTATTATCACTATTCTAATATTACGCACTGACCGTGTGTCATTTACATTCAATTTGTTCATTATTGTACATTATTCGGGGTTATATTGAATGTGTAATGAATGTCAATACAACTTTACTGACCACTTAGTAAGTTTATTCAGTAAATTATACCAAGTAAACATAGAAAGACAATGTTTATACTCCGATACGCCCTGTGACTCCATTGATAAAGTGTACATTATTTTCGTTAGTGTACACTTTTTGATTTGTAAGAAAGTTGTTTGTACAAAACATTTACTCTGAAAATAATTGGTCAATCATGACAAATCCGCTTATAACTACATGAACAGTTAAATAAATGACATACTGTAAAATCAATAATATTAGAGGGCCATTTAATTTCGTTAATTTTGTTGATGATTTCAACCACGAAAATCCTTTAAATTACATTGAACTTTCCACGAAATGGTCTTTTTCACCAAATCCGCAAATTTTGTCACATTGAAATTTAATTATTTTTACTCGTCAAAAACATGTGGCTAGAAAATTGTAAGTCCACCCAAAGATAGTGCAATATTAGACTGTACTACTGTAAAACCATCTTATTTGTGGCTTTTACTCGAATCAATAGTGTAGATAATTAAATCATGAATTCCAACATTCTTGATTTATTTAGGCCAGAACAAATTTTAGAGAAATTGTTTATTGTTTTGTAAACCGCAAAATGGGGAGCAAAATTTATATTCTTGTAATGACCAAGAAAAGTAGAAATTAATTATAGCAATTGAAGCAAAGTTACAAAATATTCATACCAAGCAAAATTTATTTTCTTATTATTCCCAAGAAAAGCAGTGCTTTTACAGTATTTGTAACAATTTAAGCGAATTTAAGATTTAGCTGTAAAAATTCATTGTGCAATTAATTACATGTACAAGAAACCTGCATATATACAGAATACAAATAGTTACTATAATTGTCTATCAGGTGAACCTTATTCTATATATTAATATGACTGTGAGCGTCAACATGGGCAGTACGAATATAACCTTGTTGTGTATTAGAAATAAAACAATACCAATATTTTCATAGAAATATGACAATTGTGAAAATAAGATGCATAAATTTCTACCTTTGTGGACTAAGTCCTTTATCAATGAATGAAGAAAACTAGATGCAGGTGTATTATAAGCACTTATAAGGTGTATAACAAATTGACACTTGTGTGAATTTTAATCACAAGCAAATTAAACCTATGAATGGACATTTTTGGACAGTTAACTTAATCCCTTTGGTACATTATAGGCCAAGCACATTTTTACATTAGAACTATATTTTCTATGCTGCGAACGTTGCTCTGTTCATGGATTGTGCAAGGAACTTTTGGATAACCATGGTCTCTCTGGGGATCATTTTGCTTTTTGTCAGAGTATAAGTCAGATACAGAACTTGTTATCGCTCAAAAGTGTCTTCTTACAAGTGTTATTGTACAGTTTCGGAAGGACGAACAACAAATTATCCTCGGCTTCGCCTCGGACAATTATGTTGTTTGTCCTTCCGAAACTGTACAATAACGCTTGTAAGAAGACACTTTTGAACGAAAACTAGTACTGTATCTAATACTTATGGTTTATAGATTTTTAATAGTAACTTTATGCGTAACCGAAGATATCTGCAAATATATATAGTATCACTTATGCTCATCGAAAACAACTTTGTGTGATACATGTACTCAGCCACAAGGATTGTCTCTTGATGACGTCTTGAACTGTTTACTTACCTTCTTACATAGTTCTCACAATGTGTTGACATATACGACATAATTCCATCATGGACGACATTGTTAACACAAATATGACACCGATTATCTCATAGTTAAGTGATACAACTGTAAGTTGTGTTTTGTTATAGGAATTTGTACACACAGCCCTATATGACGTTAAAATAAAATATGAAAAATGATTGTTCTTTATTTCTATTATTGTTGCGGTAGCATATTGGTACTTGGTATTGCTAATCGTGAGCTACTAGTTGTGAACATACAGTCCATAAAACTAATAAGCTCAATCGTCGCCGTATATAACTTAAATATGACAAAATCGGACAGGGATGTCTAATCAGTCTAACACCAAACTAAACCCAAACACATAGCATAAACACAAATATTCGGAATAATGTCCTTATATAACCTTAGAAAACAATGAAAAGCCTAAGACCTACTGTAAAAGAGTTGGATAGCCTAGTTTCAAAAGAAAGCCAAAACAGTGACCCCATGTGACCAAATGATGCATAATTTATTATGCGTTCGAGGGCATTTTATTTCATACGCACTTATACGCTTAACAATCGCTATATTCTGATTCATAGCAAACTAATGCGTGTTCGTAACTTATCATATAACATACTCAATATTGAATTAAGAACTAAGGCAGTATTTATGAAGATACATTATCTATCTTGCTACATAACCAACAGACATGACGCATTGGCTTAAATAAAATACGTCATGCTTTTCACATGAATTAATATACTTCTAACATTCAGACCAGAGCAATGAACTGTATTGCTCAGTGATTTAGACATAGAACTTTGAAGGGTTCAAATACTTCCATTCAACACACAGTTCATTTGGGAGACAGTTTTGTTTATTTTCATTATTACTTCGAGACAATGCCCTTTCTCTCTATTCAAGTAATGCAGTATAGTAATTATTAACGGAGAAACTATCCATAGAACGTGATAAATTAAAAAAACATAGGCACTAAATAACTACAGTTTGGATAAACGTACAAATGCCATGGTTGGATAAGGCGAGACATCCCCAAATAAGGAGGTTGATGAGTGTCAAATAATGTCTGCTGAGATTTCCATACCATTTCCATTAGAAATGACAAAACGTAGATTAAAGGTTTTAAATATTTATGTGATACTAGTATTGAACAAGAAATATTGCGTTTGTAACAACCGTAACATGGTACCCCGATCGATGCTGTTTCAAGTATGATAGTAACACTATCAGCAATATATTATCTTATACACTTACCGGGCACTTGGTACCTTCTGGGAGTATCACCAAGACTATTAAAACTATCACTGATTCTATAACAAAATCTGACAAAAGTATAAATTGTTGTCTTGATGTTTGATACATTGTACAAACAAATATGAAAGGCGATCAGTCAGTCTGGAAAAGATCAAAGAGAAATTGAAAGGGATTTTAATATTTTCAAATTAAATAGTTGTGGACATCCTTGTGTAACGTGTCTAAATGTAGATATTCTCTTTGATATATTAACTATACCTTGTCATCTTACATATATCGTACAAATGGCGTTTTAGTCAGTCTCCGAGACGGGTTGATAAAGTATAATTCTGAATATGTCATTAATATTGAACTAGAAGATACACGCCTTGCAATAAATATTGAATGTGTTTTGAGATTATATAGATAGTCAAAAGGCAGCAAATGGTATTTCATCAGCTACTTTAATGACACCGTTTAAACAAAAATTAATTATTAAATATCGAACATAGAAATCCACAAACTTATCAATCATTGATTGTATATAACAACAACAAGTTTTTAGCTAATTTGTGTTTACATTTATCTGATCTTCATTTTGTGTATCTTCAGATTGTTCGTCGATAATGTTATGTTGGTGACAATACTTTGTGTTTCTCTGTTAGTCAGGTGTGTTAAAATGACTTGCATCATTTCCTGAAGGTGACCTAATCTACGACTTGTACTTGATACGATTGTATCAGTAGTGTTAGTTAAGTTTTTCTCAAAGTTCAATGTAATTAGATAATTCAAGAGTAAGTGTTCGTCCATGTGTTATGTTATTATGTCATCCAATCATACGAGCGACCATAAGTCGTTTATCCGCGATGTATCCGACGTAGGACATTACTTTTCAAATGAATTTGAGCTCGACAACAACTCAAACAGCCTGTAACCACACTCAACCACATTACAAGTCAAGATAACCACAATGATGGTTACACTTCAAACGACTTCATCAAATCAACAGAACAGTGTAAATACCTTTTTGAAATAACAAGTAGCTCTATGCTGTACTTCAAAGCTGCAAAATAACATGAATAACAACAATACAACATAACTAAAATTATTATAAAAGTAATTAGACATCATAAGAACCATCCAAACATTATTGTTGCGCTACTTAAAACCTCATCAATCCATATGGTCGCTTTTAATTACTATAACAACCGGTAATTTAACCCTTCCATCGCAAGAAAGAGTTAAGATAATGACAATTATGGTTAATTCAATATTAAAAATATGAGGCTTTCGATAACAGAATATTCCGAAATTTGTAAAAAACACTAAACTTTTCAACGCAAATGTCAGATATGTAACTTCATACTTGAAGCGTGGTAAAGGCTTGTCTGCTTCAATCTTGTCCACCACGTCTTTAAACAATTCATCAATCATTCTTTATTGATTAGGATAGTGTTGTTTGAATATTAAGCACGTTCTCGGCTTCAACTAATTCATTAATTGGCCAAATGTTTACCATTGTCGTCATATAGCGCATTCTTTTTTAACCAGAATCGTAAAGGAACTTGACTAACCACTGGTGTATGCGGACGATTGTTTACACAGATTGGAACGATTTGTCCTTATGAATTATATGAACTAAGGCACCGCCTAAATGAGTATTTGATAAATATTAGATAACAGCTAGGCTATATTTGTAGATATACCCACGGGCTCCAGTTGCTTTATCATCCAAGGGAGATAACAAATGTATACAATAATTATAAATTGTAATCCTTATACATACACAAGGCAGTGCATTCAAATTGTCATAATTTGATTCAAAATCAATAAAATCTACGACGTACCTATACTGTGCTGTAGTATTGTAGGCCTACTATAGATGCTTTGTTTTTTGTCAAGGAGTATAGATAATTTCCAGCCTCCCACACCTATCCATGTTTGTCTCTCGTCCATATCCGCTTGGAAAATGGAAGATAAAGCATAAGCGACACCGCATCACATTTGATGGGGCCTAGGTTTTATATTCACAAGACCCACAACAAATATCACACAATTGTGCTTCGCAGCTCGCATACTGTGTAGACTCTCGGACTCCCGGCTCATCAGCAATATGATTTCGCGACTCTCTTTTCAATTTCGATCAAAGCAAATTTTAATCCCGAATCAACCGAATTAAAAACATATGTGATAGAACTTCTTCAGTTTTAACGTCTAAAGTTGGCTAAAGTAAACTGCAGCACACGATGTTTTTGTTTTGTTTTGTAAAACGGAACGATCGAAAACTCATCGCTCAGCTCCTCGGAGTTTTTACTGCCCTTTGTAGATTCAATAGTTTTGTTTCATTTCATAGAATATTTTTTAAAGGTTTAAGAATACAAAAAAACGTTCAGGCTCAACCGTTTAAGATTAAGAAATTTTTTAGTTACCAAGACTATTCACCTCGGAAAACTGCCTGCACTTTTTTAACCGTAAGTAACTTTTTCTGAAAGCATTAGTACCTGCAGAGACTCGACGAAGATACTCACGTGCCCATTATTAGTATGGGTATTTACAACGAACACGCACTTGTTGCGTCAGAAACTTTTAATGAATGGGGTTGTTGAATTCCCTTCAATTCGTTACATACATTGCCGTTATTAAAACAAGAAGCATACATCCCACTTTGAACAATATACTGTAGAACACAGCACTCGATTTAAATTTATCCACATACCATGTATATGAGGCACAAATATATCCACTTGGTAAAACGATATCCTTATTGGTGCTCCCTTCATTTTCGTAAGTCACATCATACATATATAAATATCTTATAGTCTCAACCCATTAGCTATGTACTTTAGGATTGACAGTTAATTAAGTTCAAACAATGTTGATTGATCCTTACAAATGTCAAAGAAGAAAAATCGCAATTGGTATATTCTGAACCTTGTTTAGAACCTGTCTTAGACATCCATCATTTTCTTTTTAAAAAAATAGTAAACATGCTTTTAAAAAAGAATGTGTAGGCCTTAATCCATTTAGAGATTATAACGTTTTTGGTTGTAAATCACTAAGCAGGCTAAATATACGACTGAGCATCAGACTTCAAAGGTAGCTAAAGATCGAAAAGAAATGTTGCATGGTATGACGGCTTTACTGACGTACATCAATACCTTATGCAATGTCATTAATTTAATTAGAAACGGTACTAATTATTGCAGTTTAATTTGTTTTTCTTCTGGTTTTATTTGCCCGGCAGATAGTCAAAGGCGTTATAGCATATATATCAAGTACTTAGTAAGTGCTAAGATATTTTGTTCAATACGCAATATGTTGTTAATGCATCCTCATGTTTAATAACCTAATTACAGTCGATTAGTAAATTTAATCTCTCTAAGTAGACATGGATTACATTATGCTAGCGCTATATTTAGTAGGTCTCCATTGAAACGCTAATTTAAATGAGAGCGCTGAGATTATCAGACAATATTGACTTGCAATGTATTAAAGATGGGATTTGTTTCAGCGACATATGACACACATATATGGTTAGCTATGAAATGATTTACCGTTTACTATTTGTACTTTTTTTTTGTTAGCCATCGATAGTTCGTGCATTCTGAGTTCATTGTGCATGTTATGGAAACATTATAGATCTATATCAACCGATTTTTTTATTTAATATGAGGAACCAACTAAGTTTGTATGTTCGTCCCCTCACTGTGACTCAACAAAGATAGTTAGGATAAGACCGTCATTTATGTAAGGATTCCAGGTTGGTAAGGACGATAACATTATTTGATACATCTATGATAATCGCCGTGCCAATCATTAAACAATCATGTTCATGAAATGTCAAAAAAGCATATCATAATACTTACACACGTGGTTACCTTTATATAATGTAACACGTCCCAGTTTTTGCAAACAATACATACACATGTTTCATCATTATAGTGTTAATAATTCGGCAAGGGTGGCGAAACCTATAAGGTATGCGTATGTGGTGTGACAGAGGCACTGTGTAACCAGACCTCTTTATATACATACAATGAAAGATCACATAATATTTTACAAATGAGACCTTTAGTTACAAAAACGTTTTGTTAACACTCCTATATGGTACTGTGATTCATTTTAGACCTCTTTTGTAATTCATGCATTTATGTAAATAGTAGGTTAATAGGTAGGATGTATTAAGCAGGACACAAAAAATGTACACAATACACACTTGTTGAACTTTATCTTTTTAGTACAGCTCAGGTATAAAAAAGAAACCGTCAGGCTCAGGAAATACTTGGATTGAGGACTGCAATGGTTGAACTCAATTAAGCTGATGTATATGATTTTGATGGTCAAGCTAACTTATTTTTTTAAAAAAGAAACAGTTACATAGGCAAATGAGTGTACCCGCTGTATATTATACCGATCTTAACATAGACATATCCAGCACAAATATATAACATGGAAGGCAAGTAAATACTTAGCTAAACCAGGCGAGAACAGAACAAATTAAAAACATCACATGACACACATTCACGACTCATTGTCCACACATAACTTAACGAAACAATTAAAAGTCCCAGCTGACAAAAAAACAAATATTCTAACGTTTCATAAAGATAATATCATGCCAAATTGGTAACCCCAAGTAACCAAATGCGGTACTACTATGATTTGATCTAGCGACCCTGTTAGTAGGAGACAATGTTTCAGCATTGCAACAATGGTATGAGAACATTGGACAAGGAAACAGCACTCAACCTATCCAGCCAAGTACAGAAAGCCGTAACCTCACAACACAAATACACTACACATACAACACTTCATATATTTTAACAAAGATATTCTTCCCTTGTATGTTCACGGATGGTGTATGACTGACTCTCTTGCGTAACTAGGCACTGTCGCCGCTTCTGACTGAATGGGTTGGAATCGTCCTGGCATATGTATACGTATAGGCAGTCTAAAGCACTAAACAATACGCCATTGAATCATCCTCCTATCCCCAATAAAGGGGTACATGTATGCCTGAGACTTGTGTCATTGGTAATAGCGATACTTAAAGGGTGAAGGTGAAATATGCAATTAAATAATTGCTGACACAGTATATGATCCTGCGCCCACCTACACATCTTGTTCGAGTTTCATATCCTTTGTTTACTAGTATTGCTGTTATGAATTGTGAAAATATGATAATTTTTTATATACAATTGTTATTATAAAAATATGTCAAGTACTAGTATATCAATTTTTGAGTAAGGTTAGTTAGGGTATTAAGTATTTGTTAATATTATTGAATTGAACGCCGAACAGGTATAAGGATTCACCTGAGAATAATTATAGGGTTTGTTGAGCATATTATCGCCTCATTTCTAGAATGTTCTAATTCATTTAAAAGAGGCAAATGACACTGCAAACACGTAAAGTAAATAATATTAGACATTATGGGGTTTTCCAAAGGAAAGTGGCAAAAATGGGGAGCGATGGCCAAATGGTAGTGCGTGCGCTTCGGGATCGAGAGGCCCAGGGTTCAGCCCCAATTTCTCTGAGCAAGAATAGCACACGTTCGCCACTCCATCAAAGTGTTAATTGGTACCCTTGAGGATAGTTTCAATTCCTGGGCGCCGAAGATTGATGCTGTCTGCCACATACACAGGAGAGAAATAGTATTCCAAGGGAGATACGAACGCAGATTTCTAATGACCAGGGGATAAGGGGTTTAGCCGCTCAAGTATCCTTTGACATTATAACTTTCTCTGGTCATTGGGCTATCTAATGAAACTTACATTGGAATCTCCCTGTGTCAACTATTTTTCTTATGTTGGTGTGGCAGCCGAGGAATAGACTCTGCTCCAGATACCAATTTACACCTTGGCTGAGTGGAGCATGTGGGTTATCCTTGTGCAGACAAATTAACCAGTGGTACAACGAGGGTTGACCTTTGGACCACTCGACCCCAAAACGCACGCCCTACCTCTATGCCACCGCTACCCGCAGTTAATACTCTGACAACAAATCATTGGGTTCCCGGCTTTTAAATAATCTAAATGTTGATTCCCCTCACACGATGATCGCCGTTGTTCATTGAACTATCGCAACGTTTTTTGTAACATACACAATTACATTTCAGTAAGTCATTCCGAGAATTAAGATACTTTGAGGAACAGGAATGCGTCCTTTGCCATTGATCCTATGGGTTGTTTAATATACTTACACTAGAAAGAAAACACCCGCATATACCATATTGATATTGCACTTCATACAATGTAGTGATTATTATGCATTTGTTAGTACAAATGTAAGCAAACCTCTACAATACCTTGGAAATAGTTATTTCTGAACACAATGACCAGTAGTATATTAATGGACCATACATTTACAACATTAAAAATGTACACACTTTATTACCCACAATGTTACTACCAATGAAAAAAGCCTTACTCAAATACAAAATATATAAGTGTTTCAAATGAGGTGGCTTTCACAATATCTGATCATTCATTATTTCAATGCGCTCATTTCACCCTGTCCGTTTTTATGGACAATCATTTTAATTAACTCATGTATGGATTTATAACAGTATGTGCTTAACATTGTTTTCGCTTATTTGGCACCAGAAATTTGGACTAAGTAAATTTAAGTTTCATTTCCATGTTCGATTTTGTGATAAACGGTGTAATGTGTGCGTGCTGTTTGTGATCTTTTTTAGTTAATTGTGTTTACATTAATGCCCAGATGGCTTTAAAGAATACCACCGTCCATGCCCGAGTTGTCGTTGTAAACACTGTTCATCAGATACTCTTAGTACGACATTTGAGACCAGCATTAGCACTTTTAGTACCAAGATATTGCGTGGACAATACTGTATATTTACACTTAAATATATTTGTATGTGTAGGTCATCTATTGTTTTCATTAGGTACCAACTTGTCATGATCAGTTTTCAATTAGCTTTGTCCATATGTTAATTAATTTTGTAGGAGGAAACGAATATTAATATGATAACAAATTGATTGAAACCTTTACGTCTAGTTATATAATAGCAATGTTTGGTGCGACAATACGTAGACTAGGAAGAAATAATACATGCCCTGGTTTTTCAATTGAAAATGTCAATTTGTTAATTAATATGGTGGGAGTAGTGTTATTTGTAATATGAAACCTGGCTACATTTTAACACTATTTATTGTTATACTTCATGGACAATGTGACTTTGTACTTAATTTATTTGAAAGTACAATACACGAAGAAACACTTTTGGTGATATGGGAAGGATGCGATTGATATCAAATGATATTAAACTGGTTTTAACTTTTACACCTATTTGCACAGAAACACCGCTAGATGCGATACTGCTTAGACCATTTGTATTTGCAAACACCAAATTGCACACAAACTCGGTCAAGAAGGCAAATTCAATTTCAGTTACCAATGATACTTTGTGAATTCATTTGACATTCAATATGATACCTTTGAGGAAATAGTGTGAATAGTATTAATAGTTCGTACATTAATGTGAACTAGTACAGGCATTTTTATATAAAATGTTATTAATATAATTGCAAATGATAACTACACGGAAGTAAAGTGCGTATTTAAATTGCCAAAAATTGTAACATACAAGATATGGTTTCAATAGTTTGAACCATTAACGACGACTGACAACGTTTTTGACACCTGAAATAACTTCACGACTCAACTTCCTCACGGTAATATTCATCTTAGTCATTATGGACGCATATCACCTTTAAAATCTTATGGAAGGCATAACTATAATACTGGGATATTATAACTTAGTTAACAAGCTAGCTGCGCGCTCTTACATATATCCAATATCTTAGAAGCCAATTTACAAGAAGATAACAATTAACACATTATATGAAAATATAATAATCGTTTTGAGATTTGATATTCATAAGACGTATCAGGTTGTAATAAAGGAATTATTGCGTTGTTTTCCACATACTTGAATACGAGTATTGCTGTACAAATTGTTTCATCATGTGTAATAATGAGCACGTTACATCCCCAATAAAATGTATTTGCATATTGTTATTATAATAACAGCGTAAATATCAAAGACAACATCTCACTTAACTATCTCATTTCTTTACAAACAAACGTACCGATTACTACTTCGTATATCATATCAATTTCGTAACATACTATCTTAAATACAGACGAAAGTATATTGATATTCGTTAGCCATTGGTGCTGCACACTGAGGTGTCCACAGTAAAATAAGTAAATATGCAATTGATTAAATTACTTGCAGTTGTATAATGCATCCAGGATAATGTGATAAACATTGACCGGCTTATTCTACTATTGTAAAATAGGTTTCTTAGATAAACACATACGGTCAATTTCGTACAAAAATAACACTGATAAATCGTGATCACTCGAGTAATTCACCTTTATGGATCATTCCATTTTAACTGCCTTTCACATTATCTATGGTACACTAGAACTTTTTTTATTTATACGAGGGTTGTACCAGAATTACGTTGACTTTTGCCATACCTTCCATACCATTCATCATATAAACAAATAATTTTGGGTGGAGTGCAAATAATATTTACTGCGTAAGTACGTGAAATTTCAAAGCCGTATCTTATTTGGATCAAATTCTGCAGCTTTCGGGGATAGATAGGGATAGGGTATGCGGGGCACGTCAACGGAACGTCACGACGTCGGCTGAACTTCCAGAATAAGTGAAGCTCCTAAATGTGTATATGTAGCTATAACGAATGGCACAACCGTACACAAAACTTTCGGATGTTTATTTACTACCCTATATGTGATTAAGTTCAAATATAGTACCAGCAATGTCGCATATAACCCTTATAATAGAACGTAGATCCAGGTCGATATGGTCCTAGAAAACGCTTGGTGACGTCACATTCGCCGTTGGGTTTCGCCGTCGGTCCATGTCGTTTTATTCGGTCTCAACCACAATTAATGCGCTTGTGTCGTTTGAAAATCAGGTAACTCGATACTAGAGATTTAGAGTTAGCAGGTTCCGACATTTAAAGCGTTTGTTCTGGCGTCTTCCCGAGGTTCACACAAAACTTCGTGTTGATATGACTTCCAGCGTCTTTCGCTAACGTCATATTTTTACTGGTGACGCGCAGCAAATGTTTCTTGTTTTGTACCATAAAACAACAACGGTAACCTTCATAAAGTCGAAATTTACGGCGTACGTTTCAATTATATTGCGCTTGTATGTCACGAAGTGTCGTTAAAATTAGACTTGATATCTGTGAGATATAAGCCGTTGAATAATGCAAAAAATGTTTTTAAAATTCGCTGCCCCGCCTATCCAACTATTGGTTACTATGGCGACATATTAAATTGCTTTCTAACTTTCCGTTAGAAAATATTTGTACCGATTCTCTTGAAAAAGGTTTGAAGTTTCTCTACGGCAAATTTGGTGATAATACATGCCTAAATAAAAAAGTTATGACGAAAGTCTACGTAATTCTGGTACACCCCTCGTATATAACATAATATCCCAATATCAAAGTTTGCCGACTTAATTCATTTTAACTCTTGTTAAACATTTCAATAAATTAATCTACGGATTCTTTGTGAACGAGTATAGAAGGACAAAATTTAAATCTGAATTCGACAAGTGTTTAAGATATGGTTACAAATGTAGTTACTTTACTTAAACGTCATAACATCATCAAATTTTCGGCGAAAGTGAAAACATAACCAATGTTTCTCTTACCGTTGAGCTAATTGCTTTGTTTTGGCGATACAAGTTCGAATTGATGAAAAGTTTAATACTACGAAGCTATGTGAAAACAATGCCAGATTAATCTTGTCTTTATACAATGTATCGGATGCTGCATCGTCAATGCGTTGGTGGATTTCAACACTTGTGATATTCTCACGGGGCGTGAAGTTATAATCGTTAGCAGACAAACATTGATATGAGCCGGTCGATTATGTTGCTCCAAAGGTAATCATGGCACGATTCCATGGTTCCGTATAGATTATATAATTATAACGGTTAAATACGATAGAACTTGCTATTTCAAATTACAAATGAGAACATTTAACTTCGAAACATAAATAGTGATTACTTGATTATAAACCTGAAGATTTTTTTTAGAAATTTGTTAAAGAATAAACTGATAAATATTACATCAGACTAGAACTGGTACTCTTTTTAAAAACGCTTTACATTTACGTATGAAAACATAACATGCTTGTGATATATAAATGGATGTTATACTTTTTCTCATAAAAACATTATATGTATGAAATGTTATACTTTTATACTTTCGGATCATCAGTGGACACATATGTGCTTTAAACGAATTCTTCATGAGAACAGACCAGGGGATAAACCATTCTACTTTCAAATTATATATATACGTATACATTATCATGTGTATTTATTGAAATATTACATGTATTAATATACTGTTAGATTACATACTGAGCTCTCTTGGTGCTTTAATTTCTTTCTACACCTTTTCTGTGGGCATTTCATATTTGAGTAAATACAAAAGCTCCTGCAAAAGTGCTCTATAACGTTTATCGTACGTCTAAATTACTTCAAACAGTAGTGTTATTTTGTACGACAGAATCCCTTGTTTTTCAATCATGGCACAATATATATCACGAATCGTTATATATAAATACAAGGTTTGAATTAATTTGAACATATGATATACCTTTTATAGCACCTTTCCTTTGAAGTTTTGATCCGCCCCTCGTACACTATGCAAAAAGCATTATATTGAACAAACATTGCCCTTTTCGCAACCCTACGCTTCGTAAAGACCGGACTATCTCACATCATGTTTTGTGCGCCATAAATAATCCGTCACGCATCGTTATTTTACGATGAAAAACACGCAACCGTGATTTTAGAAAATTATGGGACACCTTGTAATAGTTCCATTATTACATGTATGATATAACATGGCTTAGCTTTCTAACTGTAAAGGAAGCAACTTCATTAAAGCGTGTACAGCATCGACTAAACATAAAGAAAATTAGTTTGCAATGTCATTAAATGTAGATGAAAAATGTATATTGTCACTGGATTATTAAAATAAATGTGTTCATTCATTCTTACATTTTGCATAGCACATGGTCCAATTATATATGACATTTTATGTTTGTTTAACGTAGCTTTTAAATAAAGACTGATGTCTATAAATGACAATTTGTTTACTCTCTTTTCTGGTGACTTAACTGTAATATTGTTTCAAATCTTATTCATATAATCTTAGCATCATTATTTCATTTAGACTGCACGAGTTTGACATAGTTTGAAAATACAACACGTCACTATAATTTCTTACATAGAATGTTCAAGAATACATTTTTGTGTCTTATTTATACCACCGAATGTTCCATGCATTATACTATTCCACTTACTAGGATATAATCAGAGCAGGTATTAAATAGTACAGTATGGAGGTTGTTAAAAGACTCCCAGTACAGCGCTCAGTATACCGACTTGCAAATGAATCCATTTAATATGGTAATATATTAATATTAATGTCAATTACTGACTTACGATAACAAACATAAAGCGATTTATTCGAAAGTTTGCATTCTCATGTCAAAGACATCCACGTAATGCTATACAAATATGCGTTAATATTTATCAAGTGGATATTGAGATATTGACATTTTTAATAAGGATAGTAATGACAAATAATAGTGTGACCCGCCTTAGTGTTACGTGGTTTCTATGACAACGCTTTGTATGAGTATCATCAGCACCAAAGAAATTCTGTCGCTATCAGCATATAGAGCATACATTGTTATGCATATGGGACAATTTTCATTAAATTGTAATTGTTGAGTAAGAGATCACGAGAAAAGTCCTATTATTTCTGGAACACCCCTCGTATATTGTTACGGCAATCATTTCACAAATCTACGTTATACTAATGAATACGTCTTGTACCCGATTATACAATGTTCAATTACGTATTTTTCCCGGAATCACTTCAATTCACGATTATCTCGTACGATGGTTCGGAATACCCTTAATAATGTTGTTCTTTATATATATGTATGATACCTGTCTTAATTATATATGTTCCGAATCACCTTACGGATACATGTAGCTTCTTTACTTACTTGGTGTACTGTACCATATATTAGTTGGTGTACTACACCATGTTGGTGCTACACCAATACGTCACTCGGTGTAACACGTCACATGACTTGTACAAGGCTATATAAACTGGGTGAATATCTGACTCGGTGTCAATTCTTGGCCAGAGCTAGCTGGAGGCAGCCACTATGTAGTTATCAACTTAAAGTACACCAACTTGTCATCTTATTATATTACGAACATGGAGTGGTTTCAGGGACACCATTATTGTTTACTGTGTCACATCAAGACTTTGTACATGTGTATTAAATATCTACAGATGATGGATTCAAATTAAACATGTAAAATGGTAAAAAAAAATATATTAATGTCAAGGTCATTGATGTCATGTGCCATGTAGTTTATATCGGTAAATTACTTTTTTCCCGTTAAATTCCGTTTATAACATTTGTAGTAATAAAAAATGTTTAAACAAACTTAAGCATCAAACGTTATCAGTGCTACTTATATTACGTCTTGTATTGTCTCCTTGTACCTATGCATTGTGATAAATTATACGCATGAAACGAGGCGTTCTGATATATTCTTCATTGAAATGCACTGCTACATCAATGACATACTAGTACAATTCAATAACATAAAATAAATGTTATGGTGTCAATCCATAAAATAAGTACCTAATGAATCTTAATGAGCACCCTTACCATTCTAATCAAACAAAAATACACATTAATTAACATACTTAATTGGATACTAGTTTCTTTATAATTATTTATTTATTATATACCCACACTGATATGTAACTGATTATATATTCACAGAGAAAATAAATCAATCAACACCTACCGATCTAATTTATAGCGTCCTACAACAAGAATAAAATAGCACTCAGACAAAGATTAAAATTGAAGCAGAAACACAAAAATGTCAAACAAACACAAGTCACTTACGATTAATTGAAAACAAAATCCCAAATTGAAATTTCATGCTTTGATCCGAACAAGTAATGTTTACAAACATAAAATAAAGGAAAGGAGGAAAGGTGACACGAGGTAAAAACTGTGATAGTCGGTAATAACAAGGACGAGTATGTAGTTACATTTGTAAAGCTGCAGTGCTCCATACCTCACCAACATTGATTGGTGTTGTTGTATCAATGAACGGATAAAATTGACGACAGTACAAATAGGTGCATTCCCAACAAGACTATTCCTGAATAAATACGAGGAGGGCAAACGTAAAGACAATTTTCTATGATAAAACAATACACACGAGACATTATATATAAAAAATATCACATTCTCACATAGGCAACCCGAACACCCACCAGAGAGCGGAACTCCCACAGGTAATTATGATCAAACATTTGATCTGAGACAATACAATGATAATCATAAACGAACACGAAAAACGCTAAGGACAAAGCCAAAGTAGTCAGTATACAAATATCAAATGAAACAAAATGAGTCGCCAATCTGTCAAACTACGAGAGGTGCCCCACTTATATTTGAACAGTGTTGAACATGACATATTTTCATGGAAATATGGTATAAGTTAAATATTTCTTTTGTACTGTGTAAACATATTTTTTTTTCGTGTTACGAGGTAGGTAATATTTACACTAAATGGTTAGTTTGTTTAAAAAAAAGAATGAACCGAAAAGAACACATTTGTAGAGGTTGGGTGTTTTACTTTTTGAAGGCCATAAAAGCCCTTAAAAGTTGTTGGTTGAGCATTGATATTCCATTTTTGTGTAGAAAATTTGCAATTTTTGTCACAGGAAGTATGTTTTGCGCTTTGTTGTTCTTTTTAACGAAATTACGCAAAATATTAAAAACTGACAAAAAGTGATGATACCTACCAAAATATTAAGCTTTGGTTATTTAATAACTAAGGCATATCCAAAAACCAAAATAGGGACTTCAGCGACGTTAAGAGTACCCACTGTAACTTTCGATTTGTTCATTAAGAGAATTATACATGCCGGACTCGTGATAAACGCTGTGTATGCTTCAATGGAACCGTTAATGCCACAACTTTGTCACCTCTGCAGAGGCAATGCTTTATCGTGAGAAATATACCATGCACGAACATCCTACTGTATGAGAAATGTTGATAAGGCTACCCATAAGTTGACATTCGTTAAGCTTCACATGTTACCAAACGTTTGCATAACGTATGCTATTGTTTGCTATACTGACTTAATGGAACACATATGTATTACTAAAAAGTCAAAGATGAACGCACATTGCTGTGTACATAGGTTTCAAACCATTTTTGGTCAAACAGTTCGCAAACCATTTTACCTAGAGACCATATGGGGACCATGGTGTTTTGTCAACACGGAGCTTCAACTCCCTCCACAAAAAACACCATTCTGTACCTTAAGAACACACATTTGAAGTATATTACGTAAATTATTTCGGCCAATTCTGCGCAGGTTGAATTGTTTTTGAGTTTGTTTTAAAGATTTGTTTCACAAGAAATTTATCACAGTATCGAACAAATAAGTCATAAAGACAATGTTGACGAGAAGGAAAAGTCATCGTCCATAACAAAAGTGCGTTTATTCAATTCATGTGTCACATGGTATGCCAAATTAACAAAAATCGAATAAGCATCGAACTATTTGATATTAATTAATGTTCAAATATAAGTGGGGCACCTCTCGTACTCACAAACTTAATTACATTATACATGTAGATTTTAGATATTGAAATATTTTTGTAATTTATATACAGTTTGTGCTATTGAAAATGCGATTGCAAAACCCTGACCATGTTTATCAAGCCATATAGTATCCCCTGAATGTTCCTGATGTAAGATTAAAATGTAACTGTACGGCTTCAAACATGCGACAATCTGCGAAAGTTCAATTGAAATATGAACAAACAGACAAAAACGAATAACAACCAATAAATCAGCACCCAATATTCTACATTTTTAAGTTATCTGAAACGAACGACCCTATAAGACTGATACATGTTTGAAATATGCATCATAAGGCGCTTCTAACGAGCATATTTTCATGAAAAGCGGAACTTTTCATGTTGATCAAAATATCGATTGTGTCTTACGACCTTTTCATTCGAAGCCAGCGACATGTATTCAGCTAGTTTGACCGTCCTTTTGGTCAGGGTTTGTCTAATGGACATAGCATTTTAGTTTCTTCTTAGAACTTAAAAGAATTATAAGTACATCTAGTCTCATTGGTTTGCAGTAGTACTACTTGTTTTGAAAGGCGGATAACATCGAGTTATGCGACGTACCAAAACATTATAATCCATATTCGCAATATTCGAATAGAACGCAATAACCCTTTGCAATTTACATTCAATTTGTTCATTATTGTGTATTATTCGACTTTTTATTGAATGTTTATCGAATGCCAATACCGCATAATTGACCACTTAGTGAGTTTATTCAGTAAATTATATCAAAATAAACCTTGGAAAACAATGAACTCAACTGTTGATATTTTATGGATTTTTAATAGTAACATTATATTTAACCGAAGATGTCTGCAAATTTGCATAGTATCACATGTACTTGTGCGTTATGCGTACTCATCCACCAGGCTTGTCTCTTGATGCCGTCACAAACTGTTTACGTACCTGTAGAGCTCCCACAATATGTTGACAGATACGATGCACTTTAATCATGGACGACAGATGTAACACGAACATGACACCGATGATATGCACATCTCATATTTCAGTGATACAAATGTAAGTAGTGTTTTGTTATCAGACTTTGTACACACAGCCCTAATGACGTTATAATGAAATATGTGAAATCACTGTTATTTAGCATATTGATACTTGGTATTGCTAATCGTGAGCTACTAGTTGTGAACATACAGCCCACAAAACAAATAAGCTCAATCGTCGCCGCATATTACTTAAATAATCTTTAGAAAGGCCGCTACAATATATGACCAATCGGACAGGGAAGTCTAATCAACCTAACACCAAACTAAACCCAAACACATCGCATAAAACACAAATAATCGGAACAATGTCCATATATAACCTAACGAAATAATGAAAAACCTTAGACCTTCTGTAAAATAGTTGGATTACCTCGTTTCAAAAGAAAGCCAAAAACATTGACCCCATGTGATGAAATGAGGCATAATTTATTATACACTCGAAGGCATTTTATTTCATATGAACTTATAAGCTTAACACGCATTGTACTCATGCATAGCAAACTAATGCGTTTTCATAACTTGCTCATATAACATACTGAAACTTCAATTAAAAACTAAGGCAATACATCTGAAGATATCTTATCTATCTTGCTTCATATCCAAAAGACATGACGCATTTGCAAACAACATATTAATATGACATGATTTTCATATGAATTACTATACTTCTAACATTTAAACCAGAGCAATGAACTGTATTGCTATATGATTTAGGTATATAAACTTGGAAGGGTCCAAATAAGTCCATTCAAATCACAGTTCATTGGGGGAATTTCCTATCCATTTTCATTAGTATTTCGAGACAATGTCCTTTCTTAATATGAACTAAGGCACCGCCTAAATGGGGATTTAATAAATATTGGATATCTGAATTCTGATTGGGTATGTTTGTAGGTATACACTAAAAAATTGTAAGCTGAATTTAGATGTTAATATATGGCGCTAATTATCAGCAACAAGTTAAGCCCTCTCCCTCTTTTCCCTTTTAAAATATGATATCAAACATATTTTCTATACTAAGTTTTAGCTAGGCAACACAACAACTATATAATCCAAACTGGGACTTGAACCCAGACTGCCTGGTGGTGAACCAGTCGTCATACATTTGACCATTTGGATGAACAATATGTGTTGCAATGTCACCAGGCTATGTTTTTGTCAATTAAATCCCTTACAAGTGTTACATATTGCTGACAAGTAGCTACCAATTATATGACAATGACATTAATTGTTAATTTGGCAGAGTGTACTTAGTATTGACACTGTAAGATATTATTATCATTTGTGATGACAGCATGAACAAAATTTGAAGTAGAAAATATAAACAATTAGGCCCTCCTGCTTTCTAACTCAGGACTTGGGACCTGACGATGGCGCAGTTACCTAATGTTTTTCTACTTCAAATTTGTAAATAAGAAAAAGAACTAGCGTCACCTAAATGTTTTAAACAACAGACTGTGCTACAGAAATACACTTAATGCATAAACATAGCCACACAGCCTATAGAAACCATCTGATATCATTAACAATCAGCCTAATTAAATTGGCTACATTTTTTAATATCCAAGGAAAGTTTTATTTAAATGCAGCAAGTTGTTAATAAGAACAAGCATGGAGAAAGTTTGTGACAACCATCAAGCACAATATCAATACATGTGTTCATTCAGTGTCAAAACTATACATTATAGTAACAAGTGTATTACAAGAATGCGTTCAATAAACGCTTATGTCACCGTGGAAGCCATTTCAATAAGTCTAAGTCCAAAATTAGGTCAAGGTGAATGTCAAAATGGAGTCAGGTGATACAGGCGTGTGGAGTGGTCATATACAACATCCATGCAAGTTTGAAAGCTTCGTAGCAAGCCATATTAATGCTAGAAGAAATAGTCAATTTGGTTTAACCAGGTCGGACGGACGAACAGGTGAATCACTATATGCCTCCCGAATCCAGTTCAAAGGCTCTTATACAGTCCATGGCTTTGTTAAATTGTTGATTTTCGGTCAGTGGGGGTGCATCAGGAATATTATCAGACTGGACACCTAATTTCTTTTCTGTCCTTTTAATGCAGCTGTTAATTTTGTTTCTCCGATTCGTTCTTTGATACCGAGTTTCATTTTCTGGAGTATCGACATGGAACCAGAGACCTAATTTTCTACAGATATCAATTTGTTTGTCCTGAATTACCGGGTGATTTTTTTTGTTTGATGTTTCACTGTCCAAAGCAGAGCAATACTCATATAATTTTCTCTTTTTAGAACAATTTGTTTTGTTTGAGGAAGCTGGACCTTCATTTTGATTTGATATATGATCAGAAGAAGAAAATGAACATGAATATGTGTGGTCATCAAGTCTAGAACCGGTAGCCGCGGGTGAACTTGAACCAGAGGCTGCGTGTGAACTTTGGCTTTCTTCGTTGCCAGTAGACTTAGAATTTAAAGTTTGTGAATTGTGAGGATTTTGCGCATCTTCACCAGTCTTTTTCTTCAAAGCTTGAAAGTGGTGGTTGTTCAAAAGAATATCAATACTAGTTTGAGGGTCAGGATTAGATGCTGGAAGATAAGTGGTCAATGTAAACGTAGATATGTGATCCCTTCTTCCTTGTAACCAAATATTTATTTTACAATCTAACAGTTCCGACGCAGCCTCTATTTCGCATGCAGTGGCCCACCAGTTACCTAGAACCATTCCATCCTGATACCAGACGCGAGACATGTTTTGACCATGGTGTATTGCAATCTATTCTCTCCAAGTCTCCCAGTTGTCATAAATTTGACCACAAATAAACCTTCGGTAAATGAGCGTCTCGTTAAAATCACCGGACAACAAATAACTCAAGCAATGAAAAAAACAATTTCCATCACCCGGTACGTCAACGATATGGAATACATCATTACCAACATTAATTTCGGGTAAATATTGAATTGAACGTACAGGCATAATGATTAATTATCTGATCCGTAGCAATAAACAAACTTACTTGACCAATGCTGCTCTCAGACAAACGAAAATGCTGAAATTGCGCGCAAAATTAAATACACTAGAATGACTTCCCTTGGTTGTCGATGTGTTTAAAACACGACGCTCTTCGGGCCGTGTTTTTTTAGTACTTGTTATTTCCCTTTGTTTTTTAAAAATAGTTTGTTTTATTTATTACACATTTTTTTAAAAATGATAATTAATCGAAAGAGAACGATAGGCTCAACCGTTTACAGCTTACTATTTTTTTTATATTCCTATGACCATTCACCTCGGAAAACTGCCTGAAATTTTTGACCGGAAATAACATTTTTTGAAAGCATTAGTACCGGCAGAAACTCAAGGAAGATTTGCACGTTCGCCTGTTAACGGTCTGGGTATTTTCAATAGCCCCGCTCCGCGGGGCTATTTAAATCCCCTATTAACTGTGATAGAAACTATTTCCAGAAAGTGATAAATTCAAAAACAAAGACACTAAATAACAACATTTCTGATAAAGGTACAAATGCCATGGCTGGAGATGGTGATACATTCCCAAAGAAACAGTTTAATTTGTTTCAAATAAAGTATGTTGAGATTCTCCTACCATTTGAATTAGAAATGACAATACTTAAGATTAAAGGTTTTAAACTTTAATGAGATATCAATACATCTTGCGACGGTAACAATCGTAACATGGTAGCACTGATTGTTGTTGTTTGTAGTACGATAGGGACACTATCAGCAATCTTTTATCTAATACACTTACTGAGCACTTGCTTCCTCCTGAGGTTATCACCAATAGTGCATGTATCACTTATTCTATAACACAATCTGACAATGGTACATTTTGATGTCGTGACATTTGATACAATGTATGAACGGAGATGAAAGGCGATTAGCCAGTCTGGAAACGATCAAAGAGAAATGGACAGATATTATTAGATTTCACAATTAAAATGGTTGTGGACATCCTTGTGTAACGTGGTATAAATATGAATATGCTCTTTGATACATTAACTATACCTTATCATCTTACATATATCGTACAAACGGCGACTTAGTCAGTCTCCGAGACGGGTTGATAAAAGTATAATTCTGAATACTTCATTAGTATTGCATTAGAAGATACACGCCTTGCAATAAATATTGAATGTGTCTTGAGATTCTATAGATAGTCAAAAGGCAACAAATGGTATTTAATCAGCTACTTTAATGACACCGTTTAAACAAAAAATTAATTAATAAATATCGAACATAGGAATCTACAAACTTATTAATCATTGATTGTATATAACAACAACAAGCTAATTTGGGTCGAAAGCTATCTGATCTTCATTTTACGCCGATAATGTTATATTGGTGACATCACTTTGTGTTTCTCTGTGTGTCAGGGTTGTTAAAATGACTTGCATCATTTCCTGAAGGCGGGCTAGTCGACGACTTGTACTTGATACGATTGTATCAGTAGTATTAGTTAAGTTTTTCTAACAGTTAAATGTCATTAGATAACTCAAAAGTAAGTGTTAGTCCATATGTTATGTTATTATGTCATCCAACCACATGAGCGACCATAAGTCGTTTATCCGCGATGCATCCGACGCAGGACATAACTTTACCAATGAACCCGAACTCGACAACAACTCCAACAGCCTGTTACCACACTCAACCACACTTCTATTCAAGATAACCACAATGGTGTTTACACTTCAAAAGACTTCATCAAATCAACAGCACAGTGTAAATACCTTTTTGAAATACCAAGTAGCTCTATGCTGTACTTAAAGCTGCGAAATAACATGAATATCAAGAATACAACATAACTACAACTAAAAATGTAATCATAAGAACCATCCAAACATTATTGATGTACTACTTAAAACTTCACCAATCCATATGGTTGTTTTTAATTACTATCACAACCGTTATTTAAGCCCTTCCATTGTAACAAAGAGTTAAGATAGTGACAATTATGGTTAATGGAATATTAAAAATATGAGACTTTCGAGAACAGAATATTCCCAAATTAGTAAAGAAAACTAAACGTTTCATCGCAAATGTCAGATATGTAAATTGAGACTTGTACCGTGGTAAAGTCATGTCTGCTTCAATCTGGTCAACCACTTCTTTAAACAATTCATCAATCATCCTTCAGTGATTTGTATAGGGTGGTTTGAATATGAAGCACGTTCTCAGTTTCAACTAATTCATTAATTGAACATTAATTTTTTGTTTACCATTGTCGTCAATCAGCGTATTCTTCTTTAACCAGAAGCATAAAGGAACTTGAATAACCACTGATGTATTCTGATGATTGTTTACACATATTAGAAAGATTTGGCCTAAATGGGTATTTAATAGATATTAGATAACCGCTAGGCTATATTTGTAGATATACACACTAGCTCCAGTTGCTATGCATTATCCAAGGGAGATAACAAATGTATGCAATCATTGTAAATTGTAGTATTTTTACAGTCAGTGAATTCAAATTGTCATAATTTGATTCAGAATCAATAAAATCAACGATGTACCTATACTGTACTGTAATATTGTAGGTCTACTATCAGATGCTTTATTTTTTGTCAAGGAATATAGATAATTTCAAGCCTCCCAGACCTATCCATGTTTGTCTTTCGTCCATATCCGCTTGGAAAATCGAAGATATTGCATAAGCGACACCGCATGATATTTGAAGGGGTCTTGGTGTTATATTCACAAGACCCTCAACAAATATCACACAACTGTACTTCGCAGCTTGCATACTGTGTAGACTCTCGGACTCCCAGCTCATCCGCAACATGATTACGCGACTCTCTTTCCAATTTCGATCTAAGCAAATTTACAACGACATTGAAGGGCTAAACTTGGATGACGATTAATCTAGAATCAATCTATATGAAAAAATATCTGATATAACTTCTTCTTTTTGGTTACTTAATGTCTAATGTTGGCTAAAGTAAACTGCAGCATACGATGTTTTTGTTTTGTTTTGTACAACGGAATGGTCTAAAACTCGTCGGTCCGCTCCTTGGAGCTTTCACTTCCCTTTCTTGATTCACTTTTTTGTTTAATTTCATAGAATATTTTATAAAGGTTTAATAATACAACAAAACGTTCAGGCTCAACCGATTAAAGAATTGTTTTAGTTTCCAAGATTATTTACCTCAGACAACTGCCTGAAATATTCGACCGGAAATAACTTTTTCTGAAAGCATTAGTACCTCGACGAAGAGACTCGACGAAGATACGCACGTGCGCATTATTGGTATTTACAATTAGCAGCTTCACTGGCTATTAAATCCCCTTTAACCACGAACACACATTTGTTGCGTCAGAAACCTTTAATGAATGGGGTTGTTGAATTACCTTTAATTCAAGACATACATTGGCGTTATTGAAACAGGAATCATGCATCCTACTTTGAATATTATACAGTAGAACACGGCACACGATTTAAATTTATCCGCATATATACCATGTATATGAGGTACAAATATATTCACATGGTAAAACGATATCCTTATCGGTGCTCACATCATTTTCGTAAGTCACGTAATACAAACATAAATATCTTAAGACTCAACACATTAGCTATGTTCTTTAAGATTGACAATAAATTATGTTCAAACAATGTTGATTGATCCTTAAAAATGTCAGAAGAAAAATCGCAATTGGTATATTCTGAACCTGTCTATGACATCCGTCATTTGCTTTTTTAAAAAATAATAAACGTGTTTTTAAAAAGAATGCGTAGACCTTAATACAGTTAGAGATTAGAACGTTGGTGTCTGTAAATTTCTAAGCAGGCTAAATATACGACCGAGCGTCAGACTTCAAAACTAGCTAAAAATTGAAAGAAATGTTACATGCACTTGTATGACGGCTTCACCTACGTACATCAATATATTATGCAATGTCATTAATTTAATTAGAAACGGTACCAGTTATTGCAGTAATTTGTTTCTCTTATGGTTTCATTTACCCGGCAGAAAGTCAAAGGCGTTATAGCTTATATATCAAGTACTTAGTAAGTGCTAAGATATTTTGTTCAATATGCAACATGTTGTTAATGCATCCTCATGTTTAATAACCTAATTACAATAAGTCAACTAGTAAAAATCTCTCTAAGTAGACATGCATTACATTTTGCTCACGGTGTATTTAGTATTTCGCTCTACATTGAAACGATAATTTAAATAAAAGCGATGAGACTATCAGACAATATTGACTGGCAATGTATTAACGATGGGATTTGTTTCAGCGACATATGTCACACATATACTGTTAGCTATAAAATGATTTACCGTTTACTATTTGTACTATTTATTTGTTAGCCATCGGTAGTTGGTGCATTCTTAGTTCATTTTGCATGTTATGGAAACGTTATAGATCTATATCAACCGATTTTTTATTTATAATATGAGGGACCAATTAAGTTTGAATGTTCATCATCTCACTGTGACTCAACAAAGATAGTTATAAAGATAGGATAAGACCGTCATTTATGTAAGGATTCCAGGTTGGTAAGGACGATAACAATATTTGATACATCTGTGATAATCGCCGTGCCAATCATCTATATATCATGTTCATGAAATGTCAAAAAAACATATCATAATACTTTCACACTCGTTGAATATCAGTGCGGTTTCATTTATATAACGTCCCAGGTTTTGAAAACAATACATACACATGTTTCATTATAGTGTTAATAATTCGGCAAGGGTGGCGAAACATATAAGGTATGCGTATGTGGTGTGACAGAGGCACTTTGTAACCAGACCTCTTTATGTACATACAATGAACGATCACATAATATTTTACAAATGAGGACTTTTGTTAACACTCCTATATGGAACTGTGATTAATTTTAGACCTCTTTTGTAATTAATGCATTTATATAAATAGAAGGTTAATAGGTAGGTTGTATTAAGCAGGATACAAAAAAGATGTGCACAATACAAACTTGTTGAACTTTAACTGTTTAGTACACATGGTACAACTCAGGTATAAAGAAGAACCCGCCACGCTCAGGAAATACTTTGATTGAGCACAGCAAGGGTTGAACTTAATTAAACTGATGTATATGATTTTAATGATCAAACTTACTTATTATTTTTTAGAAAAGAAATAGTTACGTAGGCCAATGCGTATACCTACTATATATTATTCCGATCTTAACATAGAAATATCCAGCATAAATATATAACAAGAAAGGCAAGTAAACACTTAACTTAACTAGCCGAGCACAGAAAACAATGAACACATCCCATGACACAAAAATCACGACACAATGTCCACACATAACTTAACGAAACAATTAAATGCCCAAGTCCCAGCTGTTAAATAACTAAATAACCAAACGTTTCAGAAAGATAATATCATGCCAAATTGGTAACCCGTAGTGAACAACTGAGGTACTACTATGATTTGATCTAGCGACCCTGTTAGTATGAGACAATCTTTCAGCATTGCAAGAATGGTATTAGGACATTGGACAGGGAAACAGTACTCAACCTTACCAGCCAAACACAGAAAGCCGTAACCTCACAACACAACTACACGGGGCAATGTCCACATACAACCCTTCATATCTTTTTAACAAGGATATTCTTCCTTTGTATGTCTGACTCTCTTGCGTAATTAGGCACTGTCACCGCTTCTGTCTCGATGGTTTGGAATCGTCCTGGCATATGTATACGTATAGGCAGTCTAATGCACTAAACAATTCGCCATTGAATCATCCTGCTATCCCTAATAAAGGGGCTTGCCTGTCACTTGTGTCAATGGTACTAGCGTACTTGTATACGCAGCAGGCCACAACAACGCAAGAAGTATACAACTTGTGATAAATATTGAGAGCAGAAAACTCACAGTACATTGCAATACATTATCTTGGTTAAATGTCAGTTAATGAAATTGAGATTACAATTACAAGTATTATGTAAAATGTAATATGATGATGATTAAAGTGTTTGCCGGATACTTAAAGGAAGTGAAATATGCACTTATCTAATTGCTGACACAGTATATGAGTATATGTTCCTGCGCCCCACAACATCTTGTTCAAGATTCATATCGTTTGTTTGCTAGTATTGCAGGTTTTAATTATGGAAACGTTAGACAAAATATGATATATAATTATATGTCAAATATATCATTTTTCGAGTAAGGTTCAGTAGGGCATATCCTATGATAAGGTTAGTTAATTCAGTTATTGAATTAAACACCGAACAGTTATAATGATTAACATCAGAGCATATTTTACCGTATCTGTATTTCAAATGAGAGGATTTGATGAGCATATCATCGCCTCATTCCCATAATGTTTTAACTCTTTTAAAGAAGGCAAATGATAAGACCAACACGTAAAGTAAAATATAATTTTTCACAAATGTGCATTATATACTGAGTACATCTAGAAACGCAACACTGGGGTTACTGTCAAAACTTTCTCAAACTTTGTATGATTGGCAACCAAAATGTTTTTACTTGATGATATTTTATTCCATGAACAATGCAACTGTAACATTGTTTTCATATAGTGCTACCGCTCCGATTAAACAGTTGATGTGTGTATAGTGCGGCTAAAAAGTAACGGAACACAAATGTGTAAAATCATAATTTCTTCAGAATCGTTGCTCTATGTGAATAGGTCATATATTGATACATTATTGATTGATTACATACGCATGACGCCCAACAAGTTGTTTAACAGTGTATGAATCAGATGTAAACTTTGCCTGGAGATGGTACATGCGGAGTTACTGGTCCTGTCGGAGAGTTGTTTCACATGTATGACCTGGACATTGATGCTTGTAAACGGTGCTAAAGTGCTAGTAGTGTGTCTCTAGATGAAACATTGTCGGTTCATGACAATTAAGCCAAAGTGAAACTTCCCATTTGACGTATCCGTCATAGGGATCCGAATGGCCTGACTATTCTGACATTTTTATTCCGAAGCCTAGAACTTTTCTTTTGTGATTTTCTTTCTATTGGCAAACCTTACCAATGATTCGAAGCAATTAATATCAAAACTTTTCATGCGTAAATGGCGCACGTGGAATTCGTGCGTTTTGTGATTTTCTTGATACACGGGAGTTACGTAACCCGATCGATAAATTTTGGACAATAGCCAAGTTTCTAGGTGATTATACAATATTATGACATAAAATGTCTGAACAATGGAAGTAAGAAAAAATCAAGGATGAAAACGTTGCATTTCTAGATGTACTGAGCATACATTAAAGCGTTTTCCAAAGGAAAATGGCCAAGGGTTAGACATATTGAACTACCACTTATCAACATTAACATATACAGCAAAGAGCAAATTCATCGGGACTTTGAAATTTGCTTGTAATATCGATGCTCGTCTTAACGAAATTTTACTGTATTTGAAACATCTTACACACACTATTCACGTGTTGATGCATGTAATGGAATTGTATGAAAAACATGCTATCAAATATACAGGGTGTCCAAAAGAAAGTATACAGTTTTGGGGTATTTGTATCAACTCTTAACGTTCTGCTATCGCAAACAAAATTTGCATGGTTAGAAAAAAGATGTAAGATTTTTCTGGTACCAGTTTGAAAATTGTAACTCGAAACTTTTTAAAAATGCCAATTTCCAAACAATACCTTATTTTGACTGTGACGTCATTTTGACGTAATTTACGACGTTTTCACAATTTCTGTTTGTCGCATGTTTCCCGGTTTGCACCAATTCTCTAAAAGTGTTGGTTAGATTTACAAAGATTTCTACAAACTGGTATTTCTAAATTTAATTTTGATGTTGATCAGAAGAAAACTTGTGTATATTCGCAGTTGATTGTACATTAGCGATCTCGGACAGCCCAAATGAAAAAAAATCCACATGAATTAAGACCCGGGCTGTGGGCGGGCCATCCCACTCTGTAGCGGAATTTGCTAGAAATTATTTTGACACCAAATGTTTCTTGTAATTTACTCAACACCGTGCATTGCCATGTGTGACTCTGGCTCCACTTGCATTAACCACACAACATTAAAAAAAAAGATTCGCCGCGGAGTTCAGAAGGAACTTGCTTAACAAAGGCAAGTAACACAATGGGTTTACTTCTTTCTACTTTGTTGTCGAAATCGCAAGTGAATAGCCTATTAAAAGCCAACAAACATGCCCATGCTCGTGAGACACGGCATATATATAATATCAGTTTAGACATTTGTGGTATACAATGCAAATTTTCCAAGAATGCATGCAAGACAGGAAACACCAGAAATACAGAATTGTGAAAACGTCGTAAATAACGTCAACATGACGCCACAGACAGAATATGGTAATTTTAGAAAAAATACTTTTAAAAAAAAATATCCAAGTACAAGTTGTAAACTGATGGCAGATAAAAATTTCATCTTTTGACTAATTATGTGCTGAATTTCTTTGCAATAGCAAAACGTTAAGATTTTATTAAAATACACTGAAACTGTATACTTTCTTTTTGGACACCCTGTATAATGCGTAAATACCGGTAATAGTTTTCTTGATTGAATTGCAGATAAAATGTATAATTGTTAATTGCAATGTGTTTAATAATGTCTTGGTATGATATTCCCATGCTATTTTGACTTGTTTGTTTTCATACATTTCCACTACCGTATCCACGCCTTAGTTGTGATTGCAAAGTATGAAGTGTATTAACGTACTTGTTAGAAGTGCTTTGGAAATGTACAATAGCAATGGATAAATTTAATTGGGATCACATTACAATCGACCATTCGGCAGTTTACAATTGTTCTTATTAAATTGTCATTGTAACAGCTATTTGAATGCTGAGAATAGGCGCACAGCAACAATGCGGGCGAATACCTTTGACATGTACGAGGGTTGTCCCAGTAAATCGTGTACTTTGCCCATTGCACAAAAAGTAGCCAAAACATCCGTTTCAAATTTTTCTGATGATCAATGAATATGTTCTTAAAAGGTCTACGGAATTTCATGAAAATAAATCAATAATTAATTTGTCAGTTTACATCAATAATGCCCATGGTATGCAAGTGCGGCGCACAGTGACGTCAAAGTAAGGCCGTCATGCCGCGGTACATTTTTCTCTCCATCTTAAGTTGTTCCTTTTATTTAAATATGCTTACGATGGCATTACACTTTTTCTGATACGAATTTGCGAATCAATCGCAATCGAATGCACCATAGTAAAGCTTTCTGTTCGATACAACCAACCCTCATGGTGGGAAAAAACTAGCACGGACATATCCTTTCTACTGCGAGAACAGTTAAAGCCCTGTGGTGCGTGGCACAGTATATAGCGTGGATGTACAACGCACTGATGTCACACATATCATTACATATTCGTCGTCATTCATGTATCGTGTTCTAGAAACATTACTGCAGATCCGCCAGTACAGTTTAGAGTCTTAAACTATTTTTCGACGGCATACCAACCAAAACTATGAAGTGTACTGTAATCATGTGACGTCAAATAAGAAAATTATTTGCAAAGTACACGATTTACTGGGACAACCCTCGTATACTAGTAGTTACCGGAAAACCCGATAAAACTATAGCATTGGTGACGTCACACAGCTGGTTGACGTCACATGAGTCGTTCTCATCTTGTAAACTCTCGGGTTTACGTGTATACGTGTTTTATGTATTAGAAGGCGATTTCCGAATTATGTCACAGAAGTATTTGGAAAACTTGACTTGTTTTTTTTCTCACTTTATAATGTTCATTTAACACAACATTTGATTGCAGTATCATCAGCGTAAGTACGGAAACGATTCTCTTAATTGCTGAACTTATGTATGAAACGAGGCCCAGATATACATAGTGTATCTAGAGAAAACTGTCATGTATGCTGATTGTATTTGATGAATTTATGTTTTGATGGCTATTGATTAGTAATAAAACATTTATAATGGTGTTAAAATTGAATATATCTGGTCAAATAGGGGTAATTATTTAAAACTGCATGTATAGTATACGTAATATGTTACTTCCAGTTGTTCGACTGCTTCGACTTTAAAACCGAAATCACTGAAAGTTTTTTCTTAGTAGAATCTGAAATTGTCACACATTAACACATTTTAATGAAAAGACTGAGTTATCAATAGGTTAATGTGAATCAAGAACTTCTAGATTGCTAGCTGAATATAACAACGTCCTAGCTAGTGGTGGTGTTGATTCAAAACAGATGGTAATGCCCGTACCGCTAACTTATTACAACACTTGAATTTGTGATTCGACTACGCCGAATCTAGAAAATGTATGCAAGTTAAAACTCTGATATCAATCACTCAGTTCCTTGCTTCAAAACAGTCTGAATGTTTATTTCCGTCTCACGACGATCACCGTTCTTCATTGAACTATCACCATGCTTTTTGTAACATACAGAATTACAATTTAGTACGTGAATTTCGAGTTCCACAAATACGCCCATAGATATTGAACCTGTAGATTGTTTAAAGTACTTACACAAGGAACAAAGACACCCGCAAATAATGCTATTATAGTAAGAGATTTCCACGAATCAAATCTGAGGCACGAATATGTTCATAGTTATTGGCCCAGTGGGTTGTTTAATATGCTTACGCAAGAAAGAAAGACCTTCGCATAAAATACTTTATTATTGCCGCATAAAGTGATTATTATGTAATTTGTTAGTACTCATACAATTCATTGTTAATAGTTATTTCTGAAAACAAATAAGTTGAACAATAACCAGTAGCATATTGATTGACAATAAATTTGCAATATCGAAAGAATAATTCTATTATTCACATTTCCTCTACCCATGAGAACAGCCCCTACTAGAATAAGTGTTTCTAGTGATGTCATTTTAACATCTTCCATGATTGTGTCACAATCGTTGCCAAATAGGGGTGTGTTAGCATCAATACAGATAGGGTGAAATTTATCCCTACACATGCTCGAAAGAAATGATTGCAGCACAGGGGAACGTTTGTATTCATCTCTAGTTTAGAACAACGCATTTTCTAACTGTGTTGAATTTCTGATCCAATAGGAAACACATCAGGACTCAAAGACAATAACGGAATTGGAACTAACCTCTTGTTACTTTAATCTTGTTTCACGCTGCGATTTTGTTTGTTAAATAAATGAAATATGATTATGTCTGGAAGAAAAACAAGCATGTGTATACAATTGCCTACATGGAAAAACCCTTATAATGAGACGGAATACTTCGTCTTCCATTGATTTTTTGGAGGAGCGGTGGCCTTGAGGTAGGACACGCACTTCGGAATCGAAAGGTCCCGGGTCAACTCTCGTCTGAATCACTGAATATTTTCGCTGAGAATAAATAACCCACATGCCCCACTCCACCAAGGTGTAAAATGGTACTTGTGAGGACAGTGTCTATCCATGTGTGTCGCAGATCACATCCACATGAGAGAAATAGTCTCTTCATTGAGACTCAAATGTAGGTTTTATTAGGTAGCCAAATGACAAGGGGAAGCGAAATTGCCAAAAGGGCGGTTGAACAGCTGAAAAACAGCCCTAGAAAATTGGTTATTAACTTAATTTACTTCTTTCCAGACTACAATATCTGCCCCCCTACTTGAATCCCGATGGTGGCCTACGAAGAGAAGTGTCTTCACCTGTAATAATAACTTGCGATGAAAGTTGGAAGTTGGCATATCATTAATCACAGGAGTTAACTAATGGAACAAATTATACAAGTTGTATGGCATTTTGATGGGTCTGTCAAAAATGTGCATTTCCGTTTTCAGGAATGATGATATTAATAAATTCGAACATGTAATTTGCTGGGATAACCTCATAATTATCTGATAATTCACTAAACTAACGGGGATATAATAGATCTGACTAATCGTATTTGAGTACTCCCCTCCCTCATACACTAGACCATTCTTGTCCTATAGTCATCAGTAAGAAATTCATGTGTTTTACTATATAACGATGGCTTAGAACGAAAATCTCAAAAATACTACTTACGACCTTTTATGACTGATGCATATTTAAAATCAACATCGTGATAAGCGTCTGCATGTACTGAGCCCTTTGTCATTAAAATCGAAAATGTTCATGTTGATCAAACTGTTTCGTAAAAAGTTTGTTTTACCATAGATGAAGAGTAATTTTCAAACAGTTTTTTCATGACTTATCAAAACATCGACTTTGTTATGAGTACGACCTTCTCGTTCGAAGCCAGCGATATATTCCTATTCACAGTTTAGTCGTGTACGTACAAGTAGGTAGTGGCACATTACTATACCTACGTCGTAAATACATACATTATCACATAATTAATCAAAATTACATCGAACAACAAATGGAAAACTGACAGACGTCGGAGATTATCAAACGTTACAAAACTATGACATTAACATCAAGTAGCAGACTCTCTAACCGTACCAAACTGGCCCTGTAAGCTAACGGTAATGCCTGGTACAAAATGGCATTGTTTACAAGACGAAACTTGTTGTTTTCTAATTACAAAATAAGATTACAAGAGTAAAATGTGAGATAATTGATTAATGATATATATGATTAATCTTATATAATGTATTACTGTACAGTGTGGTGTCTATTATACGCACGCTTATGATTAAGTATCCGATAATTTTTTGTCAGCTGGCAAATAAATAATGCATGGTAATCCTTCAGCGTTGTGACACAGTGCACTTCAATGAAATGTCATACATGCACAATTTGATTACCAAATCTTATTTCTTCAGCCAATGCATAACATTGGCAGTTCTGGTATGGCTAGTTTGCGATAGGAAAACATCGTGTGTTTTTAATTTTCTGAAAATCTATTCATCAGATTTTGGTACAAAATTACCCAGAACAACAATAACGTCCTACCTACTCTCATTCCGAAATTCATAAATTTTAGTCACCAATAAAAGACATTTATTATTTATCATATATTGTTATTACATGCGTATGGACAATGTAACGCAGGGAGGTAATCCGGTATTTCATTAATGATTTACTATCATTTATTTTACCGTTCCAATCCGTGATCGATGTAATTGACATTGCTGTTATGAAGACGAGACTTAGGAGGCCCGTATGATTCGGTCTATTTAAGTGTGTCGCTTGTAAACAATGTACAACAAAAACATATATTTTGTCAGATTAACAGACGGGCTTCACGTGTTTTATAGTTGAAAATACGTAAATATACCGTTAGGCGTATCAACTGGCTGTTTCAAGTACTATTGTTAGTCTTCTAACTTGACATTTCATACAAAACTACAAATATATTACATGTACATAGAACGTATGAACAAAACTTTTGATATTGCTGAAATTTCATTGTATATTAGGTACATACATTTCATTTACTCGTGCAAAATTTCCTAACTGTATGTTATAGAGAAATATTTAAAAAAAAGATTTTTTTCTCGCATACTAGCTATAACTGACGTCTTTTAATCTTCGTATGTTACATTGTAAGTGGTATACATCATATTTTATCACTTGACTGTGGTGAATCGGGCAATATGACGGTATCATGTTTTAATAGTTTACAATATAAATCTCCTGTTGACTCTCAATTTACGTCTCTTAATCTCATCAATGTGTTATCTTAAACTCAGTCAGATAAATACTTTTTGATATATAATGCGTTTACTATGGTTTGTATGAATCAACAATTTGTAAAAAAAATCCGAAATCTCTCTTTCTCTTTGTATATTACACAATGTCTGGTTACACATTTTGTCATGTAAGATAATTCACGATTTCAATGTGCTCATTTGACCCTGTCAATTTTCGTAGGCAATCATTTAAACTCATGTATGCAATTACAGCGTTTTGAATATGTCTATGTGCTTAAAATGATTTACTCTTATTTGACATCATACATTTCGACTTAGTAGCTGTTATGAGTCATTTTTATTTTCATGTTCATGTGTGCTTGTTGTTTGTTAAGGATCTTTTAGAGTTCATTGTTATAAACTTTAATTCTCAGATGTATCTGAAGAATGCTGCATTCCATGTCGTTGTAAGCACTTTACATGAGAGAAGACCGTTGGACAGACATTAGTATAGTGCTTAATTTCCATCCTCACAGTTAATTTATTCCACTATCCTGCATCAATAAATGTGCTCAAAATGTTCTGTTTGTCGCCACCGTGCGTATTCTTTTTACAGAAATTCGAGTAATGTTACGTTAGTACATGTAGCTTATAATGTGATACATCACACGGAAGTACATTGCTTTCGGTCATTAAGTGACCGTAGCAACACTATTTGGTGTGATATTAATGTTTGTAGTATAATTCACCTATTTTCATGACAACAAACAGGTTTGTGACGATTAATTTTCATATAGAAAAGCGAATTTGTTAATTTGCCATTCAATATGATATATTGGTGGGTGGAGCGTGGTTTGTATCAAATTGACACGTTATTAGTCCAAGTCATTGCATCTAATTACATTATATGTAACACTCTTTGGTGAGATTTTATATGGGCTGTTCGAACTCTATTGTTTATATGTAAAGTTCACATGATATCTCGAAGAAAGTCAAGCTTATTGTGATCATTTTTCAATTAGCAATGTAAGTTAATTAGGTTGGAGGAGCGTGGCTATTTAGAATATGATTCCAAAAAGGTTAAAGTCGCTACTTCCGGTTGCTTATAATCATTATTTGTGTGATATTGCGTGGACTATAATAATTACACTATAAAGTTACACCTTAAAATCATCGCAGAATGGAATGGACATCCTCAGGGGTTCTTTGGACACTTCATTTTAACAATTCAACAGCGATGCCAGGCAGTAGCGCGAGCCAATGGAAGATACAATCGTTATTACAAATGTGTTACTTTTTTATTTTTACCCCTATCATGATTATTGTAATATGCAAGTGATAATTGTCATTGTGATAGAATCAAATCAATAAGATTTGATGTATCTTTTTATATTCGATGTTAAATTAGTGTACTTGCATTTCTATAATATAAAAAGTACAATTATACTTTCGGTGTAGTTAAAACATTGTTTAAGTGTAGTTCACTTAATTCCTGAAGAAAGAATCAATGCCATTGTCAGTTTTCAATTGAAAATGTCAATTTGTTAATTATTGTGGTGGGAGGAGTGTTATTGTAATATCAAACCTTGCAACATTTTAACACTATTTGTTGTCATACTTCCTGGACACTATGACTTTGTAATTAATTCATTTCAAGTTATAGTGCATGAAGAAACACCTTTGGTGATATGGGAAGGCTGCGTTTGATGTCAAATGGAACGAAACTGATTTTAACATTTACACCTTGTTGCGCAGAAATACTGTTTGGTGCGATACTGCTTAAATTATTTGTATTTGCATACACCAAATTGCACAAAATCTCGGCCAAGAAGACACTATTCAAATTCAATTCCAGTTAACAATGTTAACTTGTTAATTTATTTGGAGTTCGATGTGATACCTTGGAGGTAATAGTGTGACTAGTATAAATACATTCATGTGAACTAGTACAAACATTGTTAACAAAGGGTTATTGATATTATTGCAAATGATAACTACATTGAAGTAAAGTACTCATTTAATGCTACAAAATATTGCAATAGTGTGAACCATTAACGACGGCTCACAACGTTTTTAACACATGAAATGACCATCTTAGTCAATATGGAAAAATATAACCTAACAAATCATTTAGAAGGCATACATATAATAGTGGGGTAGTATCACTTATTTTACCATTGATATGCGAGAGATATTCCTCGTACCTTATATCAAAGATGATAGCAATTAACACATTCCATGAAATTCTAATTGTTTTGAAATTTGATATTCATGAAACATATTAAGGTTTAATAAAGGAAATATTGCGTATTTTTCCAAATACGTGTTTATATTTTACGAGTATTGCTGTACAAATTGTTTCATCTTGTGTAATAATGAGCACGTTACCTACCCAATAAAAGTAAATCATAACAATTATTCTGCCGTGTCATTGTGTGTAGATGGAATTGTATTTACGCATATAATGGTAGAAATAAATGTTTTCATGCAGTCTGATATTTAATGATATTGCTACTACATTATAATTCCATCTAATCTTATTTTTGTTACTAAAGGGGTAGAGAAATTTAGTGGGACAGTAACTGGATGTCTACATGTTTTTATTTCAAAGCGTTTTTCTTAAAAAAAACCGTTTTTGGATACAACAAGCATATCAACAACGGTTACCATAAATTCGAAATATTAAACGATTCCAAAATAAAATACATTCCTCTGTATCCTTAACTCATAATGATAATCATTTATCTGAATTATTTTGTTTTAAGAGATGAAAAACGTGTTCTTTCCACTTTAACTGGCACTATATGATTTCTTTCTGGCGACTCTATACAATTGTTTCATACCACACACTATATGATATTCAAGGATCATTCATTGTGCTGTTTTCAGATAGTAGTTTTGTATTTTTATTAGCGTCATATTGCTATTATATCGTACCGATTATATACGGCATAAATGTCGTAGCATGCTATCATGCTAAATACGAACGAAAATAGAATGATATTCGTGTGCCAATGGCGCTGCACACTTCGGTGTTCAAGTAATATAAAAAATTATGAATTATTTAATATCTCAAAACTAAAGACTTATTTCATTGTGACCTAATATATAAGACTTTTCAATAAATGAATCTACTGTTATGTGTCAAACTTTGTGAACGAATGCTACTGGAATTGTATAAGTGAAATCTAGAAGTGATATGGTTAGTTGCTTTAACGTCATAATATCATCGGATGAGCACGTATAATACAGTCTGAATTTGACTAGCAAATAATCAATAAGTATTTTAATACCCAGTTGACAGACATTTATTATAATTGTAAAACTATAACCGCTCAGTTTCCACAAAAGTTAACAATAACTCTGTTTTCTCTTACTGTTAAGCTATTTTCTTTTTACAAACTATGTCCATGTACAAAACTAACAATAAATATTATTTTATTGACTTTCTTGTTTTGAAAAGGTGAATACAAAAAATGTACTTAGATGCCATGTTAATACAATGCCTGATTAATCTTGTCTTGATACAATGTATCGGACGCTGTACGTCAATGTGTTAGTGGGTTTCAACACTTGTGATATTCTCACGGGGCGTGAAGTGATAATCGTTATCAGACAAACACTGATATGAGAACAGAACAGAACAGAACATTTTATTTATAGACTTGAGCTATACAGCACATCATCATACATAATACAAGAAAACCATTGATGCAAAGCATCAAAGGGCGACTCAAATTAGTGTGATAGCAATATGATAACAAATTGTTTACTTGTCATACCATCAATTTGAAATATTTCAAATGTATGAAATATTAATTACCTCACTACAAGGAAATTGCATTTAGATTATATAAGTTATCTAATAACTAATTAGTTGCACTGCTTCAATAAGATTTTTTATTTGCCAATACCATTATGATTATATTTAATGCATAACAATAGATGTATGTAACACATGTATACTATAATACCAGCCAAATATCATTAATGTTAAAACGCCGCTTGTATGTATGTATGTGTGTATGTGTGTATGTGTGTATGTGTGTATGTATGTATGTAAAGTCAACAACATGACTACAACGTGTCATTAATGAAGGAATTGTAAAAACTTTCCAGAAAGTGAAGGGCATAAGAAACCAATAAAACGTGGATAAATAAACTATGTTTTATTAACAAGTAAGAAAACTGTACACAACATATGTATTGCAAGAAAACACATTGGAACACTTTGATAGCACCATTTAAAATTACAAAACAGGTCATAATTTATGAATATAAACAAATGTTGTAATTGTTATGTTTCTTTAAAATGATGTTAAAATGTATTGGCATTAAATTGTTTTAAATAATAAAATGTCTTGAAATGCTAACATTTTGTTAATAAGCCAAATTAAATAATAATCGATAAACATACACATACACATATAATGTCTCTTAGAACTCTTAATAAGAGTGGCTATATCTGACAGCACTAAGGCATTCTGTTGATGTTGTTGTACATGACATATTTTCACGGACATTTTCTGGAATTACATGGGTTGAAGGCAAATATTCTGATACACTGTCAAATACCCTGGTATCATAAGAAGTACCAGCATTTCGTGCAGAACTGAAACATTTAGTTGATGTGGTGGAACATGCATTGTTTTCGCAAACAGTTTGTGCTAAAGGAAAATATTGTGATACACTGGCATCATCATTAGGCACAAGTACATACACAGGTGTCAAATCATATAAAAGACCTGAATACTTGGTAAAAATAAAATATACCAACTCATCCAGTGAATCAAATCTAAGAATGACAGCTGCACCTCTACCATCACTACGTTGGCCATTGGCATCACATGCATGTGAATCAAATACATAATACTGATTGTTGGTAGAACTTACAAACAACGAAATAGTTGTTTCATTTAGTGTCAACAAATGATATGGAGTCAATCTGCTTGCGTTTGATAATGCTTCAAAAAAAGATGTTTGTCCGAATGTAGAATTGACAGTACGATTAACAAAACCATAATAAACATCACGTAAATACTGTACATTGTATGTTTGACCTCTAAATGACGCTTCATTTGGTAAATCTGAGTGACCCAGATAACGGATCTGGCCCACATTTTCACTGACTTGCCCATAAAGACGATTTCCCTCGTGCAAGATTCGATCAATATCCCGACCTAAAAACACATGGTTAATATCGTGCGAACATTGAAAAAATGCTAACAAAGCAATCAGGGCCATAGCACTACACTGATTCCCACTAAATGGAAAAAAAACTGGGCATCCTTGATGCATATTCCCTAAAAAACCTCTTACCATTCTGCAAACGTGATTCAACAATATGGCGTCCACAAATTCTTCTGCGTTGTTTACGTACTGCAGGCCAATCAGCGATAGCGTCTCACGATCACGTGGTTAAAACTAGCCAATCTAATCAACGATTCGCATGTAAACAAACATATGGAAAATTAATACGCTACTACGATAGTAAATACGCAATAATTAATTGACACTAATTATGAAGTTCATTTACTATTAAAATGTTTATAAAAATGATTTTCAATTAACAAAATTAACTACCATGACATCGTTTTATCTATTAAAAATGTGCACCGTGAACAAACAGCGCACTACTTACTGTTAACGACAATGATTCATTCCGGCTGGACGGGCTAATTGGGGCTCTCGACGGGAATTTATTTACAAATAAATAATAATAATGTATTAATCTATAATTTAAACAATACAAATGTAAAATCTTTTTTATTTATTATATTGTGGCAATTAATTTTTACGCATTAGTCAATATTAACGACAATGATTCATTCCGGTACTGGACCGGCTAATATCTAACTATCGGGGCTCTCGACGGGAATTTACTTACGAATAAATAATAATAATGTATTAATCTATAATTTAAACAATACAAATGTAAAATCTTTTTTATTTATTATATTGTGTCCATTAATTTTTACGCATTAGTCAATATTCTGCATCATTCAAACGCATTTAATTGCATTCAGACCTAATTCTTAAGGGAGATAATCACTACAAAATATGATAACGGTATGAACGGATTTTATAACGTATCTGAACAAAAGCATTCCGAATGCTCCATTGGCAAAAAATAAAAGCTCACCAATAAGACGACTCGCTGAAGCGAGTCGCCAATAAATGCATAAACATAATAAACGTGAAAGGTGAAGAAAAAAAAAGAAAGAAAATAAGAGTTTATAGTAAACAAGTATAAGAGTCATTGAGAAATCAATAGGAGAGTATTATAATTATGCAAAGCATAGATTTGGAGGTTGAACACAAAATGTGAAAACACACACACTTGCACAAACAAAAACACATAAAAACAATAATGTTATGTGAAAGCAATATTGCCAATTAAGGATTTTCTAGTATCTGACGCTTTCAAAATATAATGTCCTAGATTATTTAAAATATACTTATTTGTTGATTGCATTAAATCTAAAAACTTGAAAACACTTGGTCTATGGTAAAAATATCGTTTTATGTATTTCTTGCGTAATTCATTATAAATTGGACAAATTATTAAGAAATGATATTCATCTTCTAAATCTCTTCCATCGCAAAGTGCACACACGCTGGTGTCTGTCAATTCTAGTTGTTGCATATCTACCGGTAACAATACGGAGATCATGGGAACCAAGTCTAAAACGCGAAAGAGCAATACGTAATTTGCGTGGCATAGTGTCGAGATAAAATTCAAAGTTAAATGAAAGCTTAAATGATTTGTAAAGGAGTAATAATTGACTATTTTCAATACTAGTTCACCATGTCGGTAAAAACACATCTGTCACGCGTGACTTAAAAAGCAAATAGAATGTATCAATATCAACACTACATGGGTTGTGAAACACATATGGAAAGCCATAACGGTCAAGTAAAGTCTTAACATTAAATAACCAATTTTTTGCACCACGATTGCAACTTTTTTCCATGTCATCATACAGATATCTAATTATGAGACGGTCGATTATGTTGCTCCAAGGGTAAAACTGACACGATTTATCGGCCAGTTCAGACTATAATATTTAAGATAGATACAACTTACTGTGACAAATGGAACATGAGGGCATTTTACTTTTAAGAGTGAATCGTGTTGAGTTGATTATGAACATCAATAAAACTTTATAGAAATATAAAAAATAATAAATAAATATATAAAATCAGACGATAACTGGTACTTCTTTAAAAATAATATAAATTTACTTATTTAAACATAACATGCTTGTAATATATAAAAGCATGTTATATATTATCTCATTAAAACATAATGTATGTATCAACTACTACACTTTCAAGTGATCAGTTGACACATGTGCTTTAACGAAGTCTTTGTGAGAACGGAGCAGGCGATAAATCATTCTACTTTCAACGTATATACGTGTATTTATAAAAAAATTACAAGAACAATTTTACTGTTATTATGGATCTTCATTAGACGCAGGTGTTTTAATATCTTGACGCATCTCTTATTTGGTCATTTGATATTCGAGTAAATACAAGCGTACACTAAACTGTTTTGCAGAATATAATCAATGCAATAAGCATTATATTGTAACAAACATTGGCACTTTCGGAACCATACTCTTCGTAAATGACAGTACTATCTCACACCATGTTCTGTACGCCTAACATTTTCCGTCACGCTAGCTGTCCAGTTATTTAACGATAAAACATCAAAACGTACGTGTAGAAAATTATGGGTTGTACGCGTTGTAATAGTGTCATAATAACATGTTTTATATAATATGGCTTGGCTTTCTAAAAGTAAATGAAACGACGTCAATAAGCGCGTAGCGCGTACCACCTTCACTATTAGTTTACAATGTCATTAAATGTAGATGAAAAATGTATGTTGTCACAGAATTATTAAAATAAATTCATTCTTAAATTTTGTATAGTACGTGGTCCAATTATATATGACATTTTTTTTAACTTAGCAAATTCAAATAAGGAATGATGTCTATAAAGGGCTTGACATTTTGTGATTTGTTTACTGTCTTTTTTTTTACTTTAGTGTAATATTGTTTTAAACCGTCTGAATGGCATCTTAACATCATTATATCATTTACACTGCACGAGTTTGACATAGTTTGAACATAGGTTTTCACATTGCAGCGTACATGTTTGAAGCGTATTGTTCATGCCACCGAATTATCCATGTTGTAAATATGTACAATATTTAACTAATAAGGTGTTTTATTAAACAGAATGAAGGTTGATAACCACTAAATGCCTCCGCGGACCAAAATCAGATATAGTGCGTTAGCGACTAAGCTGGATCCCCATAAACCTTACAATGCCGATTAGAACAAAAATGGTTATATCTTCGTAAAACACCCTTACCAACTCTCATCAAATAAAACAGAATTGTTAGTCCACAGAAATGTGTACTTTGCATAGACGCCTAATGCAAAATTTTAAGTCTAAAACAATGCAAATACGTACGGTCGATAGAAGTGACTGGAACAGCAAAGGTCAAAAATTGTCCAGTATAACTATGAATTAAGTCACACACCAGTGAATGTTGAATAAATATAATGAGGCCCATACATGGACGTTTATCTTAGCTTGTATAACTGGAGAGACTTTATAGAAATATTTGCAAGAAACACATTATATTATTTGTTTATACAAATGATCATTACAATCAGAAGATGGGCCTCAACTATATCCATATTGATGACCAGACGAATGTTTGTCAAAGTTATACAATTATTCCGCTATAGTTGTTACATAATGCAATAGCATTATTCTAACTAGCTGATCGTAATAACTAATTTTACTCCATGTCTATTTGTTGATTAAACTACCCAAACTAATACATTAATTAGAACGTAAAAACCCTGAAAGTGAAACACACAGCTGGTAATGGTAATTTAGTGAACTATGCCACAGTTCAATAAACTTGCATAATCACTTTTAAAGATATTTAAGGTTTATGTGGGTCTAGGTTGGTCGCTAAAGACCTTTAAAAATTATATACTCCAATAGTCCGATATAAAAACTTTGCATCGTCTGGAAATTAGGATATGTCTTGACAAATCGGCATCAGAATCATGAACTTGTGTTTAAAAGCTTTGTATGCATGTGGGTGATGTAGTTACATTGTTTTATTCAGAAATATTTCGCATTCTGGCTTGAATATGAAAGAGAAAGTAGGGTTGGGGCTAACAGACTTTGGGTCAATCCGTACGTATGAAAAAACCTGTTATCACTTGCACATTCATCTTTTTATTGAATTGATAACACATTAATATTTATTTCAAAGGTTATCCATGTCATGAGACATGTCATTTAAATAAGTAAACTACTTGGTTTCTCATTGAATTCCGTTCATAACATTTGTAGTAATAAATAATGTTTAATTAGACTTAAGCACCAAACGTTATCAGTACGTCTTATATTATGTCTTGTATTAACTCCTCGTACCCATGCATTGTAATAAAACATACGAATAAAACGAGGCGTTCTAATATATTCCTCATTGAAAGGCTATGAAGTCTATGCAACATCAATGACATACTAGTAAAAATCAATAACATAAAATAAATGTTAGGGTGTCAATGCATAAAATAAGTACCTAATGTAAGACACGCACTTTTACATGAATCTTTGGAGCTCGCTTACCATGCTAATCAAACCAAAAATACACATTAATTAACAAACTTAATTGGATACTAGTTTCTTTATAATTATTTATTTATTATATACCCACACTGATATGTAACTGACTATATATTCACAGAAAGAATAAATCAATCAACACCTACCGATCTAATCTATAACGTCCTACAACAAGAATAACATAGCACTCAGACAAAGATTAAAATTGAAGCAGAAACACCGAAAATGTCAAACAAACACAAGTAACGTGGACGAGGTGTGTCCCAATTGTTCGCAGTCACTTACGATTAATTGAAAACAAAATCCCAATGTGAAATTTCATGCTTTGATCCGAATATTGTTTACAATATAAAAAAGGAAAGGAGGAAAAACTGTGATAGTCGGTAATATCAAGGGCGAGTATGTAGTTACATTTTTAAAGCTGCGGTGCTCCCTACCTCACCAAAATTGATTGATGTTGTTGTATCAATGAGTGCATAAATTGGCAGTGCAAATAGGTGCATTATCAACAAGACTATTCCTGCGTAAATACCTATGTAACGAAAGCCTTCTATAAAAAAACAATACACACATAGGCAACCCCGTTCACCCACGAGAGAGCGAAACTCCCACAGCTAATTATGATCAAACATTTGATATGAGACAATAAAATTACAATCAATAAATGAACAGGACAAACGATAAGAACAAGTGCAAAGTAATCATTATACAAATGTCGGATGAAACTACTCACTAACCGATTATATATTGCTACAATTTTGTTATTCATACACAGTTTGCTGTTAATGACAATGCGATTGTCATTTGTGTTTTATCTTATACGTATATGTTTAGTCTCATCGGCTTACAGTAATACCAACAGTTACTGTTTGTTTGTAGGTTTGGACTAAGTTTGAAAGGCGGAAAATATCGAGTTATGAACATAATTTATTTTCAAAGACGTGTTATGGGAAGTACCAAAACATTATTATCACTATTCTAATATTACGCACTGACCGTTTATCATTTACATTCAATTTGTTCATTATTGTACATTATTCGGTGTTTTATCTAATGTATAATGAATATCAATACAACGTAACAGACCACTTAGTGAGTTTATTCAGTAAATTATACCAAAATGAACCTTGGAAACCAATGAACTCAACTGTTGATATTTTATAGATTTTTAATAGTAACATTATATTTAACCGAAGATGTCTGCAAATATGCATAGTATCACATGTACTTGTGCGATATGCGTACTCATCCACCAATATTGTCTCTTGATGCCGTCGCAAACTGTTTACTTACCTGTAGAGTTCCCACAATATGTTGACAGATACGATACACTTTCATCATGGACGGCAGATATTACACGAACATGACACCGATGATAATGCAAATCTCTTATTTTAGTGATAATAATGTGTTTTGTTATAAGGCATTTCACACACAGCCCTAATGGTCTTAAAATAAAATATGTGAAATGCTTGTTCTTTATTGTTATAATTGTTGCGATAGGGGATTGGTACTTGGCATGACCAATAGTGAGTTACTAGAACATACAGGCCACATAAGTAATGAGTTCAATTGTCGCCGTATATTACTTAAAACACATCAGAAACGCCGCTAAAAGGATATGACGAAATCGGACGGGGAAGTCGCACTCAACTTACCAGTCTAGTTCAGAAATAAAAACAGTATTACATCACATTAACGACAAATACACGGGACAATGACCATATATAACCTAACGAAATATTGAAAAGCCTAAATCCTATTGTAAAAGAACTTGATAAACTAGTTTAAAAAAGAATGCCAAAAACAGTGACCCCAAGTAATCAAATGATCCACCTTTTTATGCATTCTATGGTATTTTATTTAATGTGCACTTATACATTTAACAAATTTTATAAGGGTGCATGTGTTTTTGCCTCGTTACCTTTTTATTTATGAATATTTCTGCATGAAATTTTGTATATATATTATTGAGTACCGCAAGATTGAATCAATACAGTTTTTCTTCGAAATTAAAAGATGCGGTTCATTGAACCGTGAAAAATCAAAACAAGCAAAATTACCGGGAAATTTACACAAACGTGCAAATTATGTTTTAGTATGGTCAATTTAAATTTAAGTTGTATCATTAAATTCAAAATATATAAAATAATGAGAGTTTTTACTCAACAACATGGTATTTATCCACTTCTAAAAAATCTTTTTTATTTTGATGGTCAAAGGGAGGTAACTCTGTCAAAAAATCCTTTTTGCTTGAAAGTGGGTTTTTAATCCTCGATTTTACTTTATTAGAATCATGGTTTACATTGTTTTTAGACAAATGATAAGCACATATGCTTACAAATAAAAGTAAAAAGCAAAGCCGTGAAATAGCTGCATCAAGACCCAGACAAACGACCGAATTCGCTGCTTAATTTGGCGACATTAGCTTTTGATGATGTCATCATTTGCTTATTTTTAATCAGATGGAACTTAAATCAATTGAATTGTACTTCTACATATGTTGAAACTTTTTGTTCAATCCATCAGGTATTGACTGAGCTATCGTTAAAATAAGCATGCACACTTATAAGATTTGTTAAGTGTATGCTTAACAATCATCACTTTCTGATACAAAGCGAACTAACGAGTGTTCAAAACGTATTCATATAGCATACTCAAAATTCAAATAAAAACAAAAGCAATTTATCGGAAGAAGTATCTATTTCGCAACATAGCCAACAGACATGACCCATTGGCAAGCAACATAATATGACATGATTTTCATCTTAATAACTATACTACTAACAGTGTTACCAGTGCAATGAATTGTATTGCTAAATGATTTAGGCATATAACTTGAAAGGATTCAAATGCGTCCATTCAATTCACAGTTCATTAGGGGAATTTCTTATCCATTTTCATTATTATTTCGAGACAATGACCTTTCTTTTTATTTAATTAATGCAGTATAATAATTATTTTAAAACTGTGGGAGAAACTATTCCCAGAAAGAGATAAATTCAAAAACAAAGAATTAAATAACTACATTTCGGATAAACATACAAATGCCATGGCTGGAGATGGCGATACATCCCAAATAACGAGTTTGATTAGTATCAAGTAATATAAAGTCTGTTGAGATTCTCATACCAGTTGTATTAGAAATGACAAAACGTTAGATAAAAGGTTTTAAATTTTAATGTGATACTAGCACTGTATCAAGAAATCTTGCGGTTGTAACAACCGTAATATTGTACCACCGATCGGTGTTGTTTCAAGTTCGATAGAACCACTATCAGCAATATACTATCTTACACACTTACCGGGCACTTGGTGTACCTTCTGAGGTTATCACCAATAGTATTAAAGCTATCACTGAATCTATAACACAATCTGACAATGGTACATTTTGATGTCGTGATATTTGATACAATGTACGAACGGAGATGAAAGGTGATTAGTCAGTCTGGAACAGATCAAAGACAAATGGAGAGAGATAATAATATTTCACAATTAAAATAGTTGTGGACATCCTTGTGTAACGTGGTCTAAATATGAATATGCTCTTTGATATATTAACTATACCTTGTCATCTTACATATATCGTACAAACGGCGTTTTAAGCAGTCTCCGAGACGGGTTGATAAAGTCTAATTCTAAATATTTCATTAGTACTGCACTGAAAGATACACGCCTTGCAATAAATATTGAATGTGCTATGAGATTCTATAGAGAGTCAAAAGGCAGCGAATGATATTTCATCACCTACTTTAATGACGCCGTTTAAACATAAATTAATCATTAAATATCGAACATAGAAATCTACAAACTTATCAATCATTTATTGTATATATCAACAACAAGTTTTTAGCTATTTTGTGTCTAAATTTATCTGATCTTCAATTTGCGTATCTTCAGATTGTTCGCCGATAATGTTATATTGGTAACATTACTTTGTGTTTCTCTGTCAGATGTGTTAAAATGACTTTCATCATTTCCTGAAGGTGACCTTTTCGACGACTTGTACTTGATAAGATTGTATCAGTAGTATTAGTTAAGTTTGTCTCACAGTTTAATGTAATTAGATAAATCAACACTAAGTGTTCGTCCCTGTTTTATGTTATTATGTCATCCAACCACATGGGCGACCATAAGTCGTTTATCCGCGATGTATCCGACGCAGGACATTAATTTACAAATGAACCCGAACTCGACAACAACTCCAACAGCTTGTTGCCACACGTCAACACACTACTAGTCAAGATAACCACAATGATGGTTACACTTCAAAAGACTTCATCGAATCAACAGCACAGTGTAAATACCTTTTTGAAATACCTAGTAGCTCTATGCTGAACTTCAAAACGGCAAAATAACATGAATAACAAATATACAACATAACTACAATTATAAAAGTAATCAGACATCATAAGAACCACCCAACCAGTATTGATGTTCTACTTGAAACCTCATCAATACATATGGTTGGTTTTAATTACTATCACAACCGTTAATTTAACCCTTCCATCGCAAGAAAGAGTTAAGATAATGAAAGTTATGGTTAACTCAATATTGAAAATATGAGGCTTTCGACAACAGAAAATTTCAAAATTGGTAAAAAACACAAAACTTTTCAACGCAAATGTCAGATATGTAACTTCATACTTGAAGCGTGGTAAAGTCATGTCTGCTTCAATCTTGTCAACCAAGTCTTTAAACAATTCATCAATTATCCTTTATTGATTGGCATTGGGTTGTTTGAATATTAAGCACGTTCTCAGCTTCAACTTATTCATTTATTGGCCAAATGTTTACCATTGTCGCCATTCAGCGCATTCTTTTTTAACCAGAATCGTAGAGGAACTTGACTAACCACTGATGTACATGTACGAGTATGTGAATGATTGTTTACACATATGAGAAAGATTTGTCCTTATAACCACGAACACGTGTTGCGGTAGAAACTTTTAATGAATTTTGTTGAATTCCTTTAATTCATCACATACATTGCCGTTATTAAAACAAGAAGCATACATCCCACTTTGAACAATATACTGTAGAACACAGCACTCGATTTAAATTTATCCACATACCATGTATATGAGGCACAAATATATCCACTTGGTAAAACGATATCCTTATTGGTGCTCACTTCATTTTCGTAAGTCACATCATACATATATAAATATCTTATAGTCTCAACCCATTAGCTATGTACTTTAGGATTGACAGTTAATTAAGTTCAAATAATGTTGATTGATCCTTACAAATGTCAAAGAAGAAAAATCGCAATTGGTATATTCTGAACCTTGTTTAGAACCTGTCTTAGACATCCGTCATTTTCTTTTTAAAAAAATAGTAAACATGCTTTTAAAAAAGAATGTGTAGGCCTTAATCCATTTAGAGATAAGAACGTTTTTGATTGTAAATCACTAAGCAGGCTAACTATACGACTGAGCATCAGACTTCAAATGTAGCTCATGATCGACATGTTACATGGTATGACGGCTTCACTGACGTACATCAATACCTTATGCAATGTCATTAATTTAATTAGAAACGCTACTAATTATTGCAGTTTAATTTGTTTTTCTTCTGGTTTCATTTGCCCGACAGATAGTCGAAGGCGTTATAGCATATATATCAAGTACTTAGTAAGTGCTAAGATATTTTGTTCAATACGCATTATGTTGTTAATGCATCCTCATGTTTAATAACCTAATTACAATAAGTCAATTAGTAAATTTAATCTCTCTAAGTAGACATGGGTTACATTATACTAGCGGTATATTTAGTAGGTCTACATTGAAACGCTAATTTAAATGAGAGCGCTGAGATTATCAGACAATATTGACTTGCAATGTATTAAAGATGGGATTTGTTTCAGCGACATATGTCACACATATATGTTTAGCTATGAAATGATTTACCGTTTACTATTTGTACTATTTTGTTGTTAGCCATCGATAGTTCGTGCATTCTGAGTTCATTTTGCATGTTATGGAAACGTTATAGATCTATATCAACCGATTTTTTTATTTAATATGAAGAACCAATTAAGTTTGTATTTTCATCATCTCACTGTGACTCAACAAAGATAGTTAGGATAAGACCGTCATTTATGTAAGGATTCCAGGTTGGTAAGGACGATAACATTATTTGATACATCTGTGATAATCGCCGTGCCAATCATTAAACTATCATGTTCATGAAATGTCGAAAAAACATATCATAATACTTACACACGTGGTTACCTTTATATAATGTAACATGTCCCAGTTTTTGCAAACAATACATACACATGTTTCATTATAGTGTTAATAATTCGGCGAGGGTGGTGAAACCTACAAGATATGTTTCTGTGGTGTGACAGAGGCACCGTGTAACCAGACCCCTTTATGTACATACAATGAAAGATCACATAATATTTTACAAGTGAGGACTTTTGTTAAAAAACGTTATGTTAACTCTCCTTTATGGTACTGTGATTAATTCTAGACCTCTTTTATAACTAATGAATTTATATAAATATTAGGTTAATAGCTAGGATGTATTGAGCAGGACACAAAAAGATGTGCACAATACACACTTGTTGAACAATAATTTTTTAGTACAACTCAGGTGTAAAGAAAAACCCGTCAGGCTCAGGAAATACTCGAGGACTGCAATGGTTGAACTCAATTAAGCTGATGTATATGATTTTGATGGTCAAACAAACTTACGTTTTTAAAAAGAAACAGTTACATAGGCATATGAGTATACCAACTGTATATTATTCCGATCTTAACATAGAAATATTCGGCATAAATATATAACAGGAAAGGCAAGTTAACACTTAACTTAACAAGCCGTGCACAGAAAAAAATAAACCCATCACATGACACAAAGTCACGACACAATGTCCAAACATAACTTAACGAAACAATAAAGTCCCAACTGTCAAATAACTTAATAACCTTACGTTTCATAAAGATAATATCATGCCAAATTGGTAACCCCAAGTGACCAAACGAGGTACTACTATATTTTGATCTAGCGACCCTGTTAGTAGAAGACAATGTTTCAGCATTGCAACAATGGTATAAGGACCGGGAAACAGCACTCAACCTTACCAGCCAAGCACAGAAAGCCGTAACCTCACAACATAACTACACGGAGAAATGTCTACATACAACCCTTGATATCTTTTTAACAAGGATATTCTTCCTTTGTATGTTCACGAATGGTGTATGTCTGTCTCTCTTGTGTAATTAGGCTTTGTCGCCACTTCTGTCTGGATGGTTTGGAATCGTCCTGGCATATGTACGAGGGTTGTACCAGAATTACGTAGACTTTTGTCATACGTTCCATACCATTCATCATACAAACTAATACTTTTGTTTGGAGTGCAAATAATATATACTGGATAAGTACGTCACATTTCAAAGCCGTATCTTATTTTGATCAAATTCTACAGCTTCCGGGGATAGATAGGGGTACGATATGCGGAGCACGTCAACGGAACGTCACGACGTCGGCGGAACTTCCAAGATAAATGAAGCTCCTTACTGTTTACATTGTAGCTATAAATATGGGCACAACCGTACACACAACATACGAATGTTTATTGACTACCTAATAGGTCATAAAAGTTCCAATATATTATCAGTTATGTCGCATATAACCCTTATACTAGAGCGTCGATCTAGGTCGATGTGGTCCTAGAAAACGCTTAGTGACGTTTCATTCGCCGTTGGTTTGCGCCATCGGTCCATGTCGTTTTATTCGGTCTCATCCTTGATTGATGCGCTTGTGTCGTTTGAAAATCATGTAACTCGATGCACGAGATTTAGAGTTAGCAGGTTCCAACATTTAAAGCGTTTGTTCTGGCGTATTCCCGAGGTTCACACAAAACTTCATGTTGATGCGATTTTCAGCGTATTCCACTAACGTCATATTTTCACTTGTGACGCGCAACAGCTGTTGCTTGTTTTGTGCCATAAATCATCAACGGTAGCCTTTAAAAAGGCGAAATTTACGGCTTACGTTCCAAGGATATTGTGCTTGTATGTCACGAAGTCGCGTTAAAATCAGACTTGTTATCTGTGAGGTATAAGCAGTTGAATAATGCCAAAAATGTTTTTAAAATTAGCTGCCCCGCCTATCTAACTATTGGTTACTATGGTAACAGATTAAATGACTTTCTAACATTCGGTAAGAAAATATTTTTACCTATTCTCTTGAAAAAGGTTTGAAGTTTTTCTAAGGCAAATTTGGTGATATTACATGCCTAAATAAAAATGTTATGACAAAAGTCTACGTAATTCTGGTACACCCCACGTAAACGTATAGACAGTCTAAAACACTGAACACTACGCCATTGAATCCTCTTCCTATCCCTATAATTATCAACAGACTCAGCTGCATGTATAGTATACGGAGTATGTTACTTCCTGTTGCTCGATAGCTTCGATTTTGAATAAAAAAATTCACTGGATTTTTTTTCTAAGTAGAATCTGAAATTGTCACACGTAACCACCTTTTAATAAAATGAGTTATCCATATAGGTTAATGCGAATCAAGAAAGTCTAGACTGCTAGCTGAGTATAACAACGCCCTAGCTAGTGGTGGTGTTGATTCAAAAGTGATGGTAATGCCCGTACCACTAACTTATTACAACACTTGAATTTGTGATTCGCCTACGCCGAAGCAAGACAAATAAACAAGTTTAATTCCCCTCTCACGAAGATCACCGTTGTTCTTGGAACTATCAACATGGTTTTTACAACATACAGATTTACAATTTAGTAAGTCATTTTCGAGTTCCACATATATACGTTCATAGATATTGAACTTGTGGATTATTTGATGTACTTACACAAGAAACACAGACACCCGCAAATAATGCTATTATAGTAAGAGATTTCCACGAATCAAATCTGAGGCACGAATATGTTCATAGTTATTGGCCCAGTGGGTTATTTAATATGCTTACGCAGGAAAGAAAGACCTTTGCATAAAATACTTTATTATTGCAGCATAAAGTGACTATTATGTAATTTGTTAGTACTCATACAATTCATTGTTAATAGTTATTTCTGAAAACAAATAAGTTGAACAATAACCAGTAGCATATTGATTGACAATAAATTTGCAATATCGAAAGTATAATTCTATTATTCACATTTCCTCCCCCCATGAGAACAGCCCCTACTAAAATAAGTGTTTCTAGTGATGTCATTTTAACATCTTCCATGATTGTGTCACAATCGTTGCCAAATAGGGGTGTGTTAGCATCAATACAAATAGGGTGAATTTATCCATACACATGCTCGAAAGAAATGATTGCAGCACAGGAGAGCGTTTGTATTCATCTCTAGTTTTGAACAACGCATTTTCTAACTGTGTTGAATTTCTGATCCAATAGGAAACACATCAGAACTCAAAGACAATAACGGAATTGGAACTTACCCTTTGTTACTTTAATCTTGTTTCACGCTGCGATTTTGTTTGTTAAATAAATGAAATATGATTATGTCTGGAAGAAAAACAAGCATGTGTATACAATTACCTACATGGAAAAACCCTTATAATGAGACGGAATACTTCGTCTTCCATTGATTTTTTGGAGGAGCGGTGGCCTTGAGGTAGGAATCGAAAGGTCCCGGGTCAACTCTCGTCTGAATCACTGATTATTTTCGCTGAGAATAAATAACCCACATGCCCCACTCCACCAAGGTGTAAAATTGTACCTTGGAGGACAGTGTCTATCCATGTGTGTCGCAGATCACATCCACATGAGAGAAGTAGTCTCCTCATTGAGACTCAACTGTAGGTTTTATTAGGTAGCCAAATGACAAGGGGAAGCGAAATTGCCAAAAGGGCGGTTAAACAGCTGAAAAACAGCCCTAGAAAATTGGTAACTAACTTAATTTACTTCTTTCCAGACTACAATATCTGCCCTATACTTGAATCCCGATGGTGGCCTACGAAGAGAAGTGTCTTCACCTGTAATAATATCTTGCGATGAAAGTTGGAAGATGGCATTTCATTAATCACAGGAGTTAACTAATTGAACAAATTATACAAGTTGTATGGCATTTTGAGGGGTCTGTCAAAAATGTGCATTTCCGTTTTCAGGAATGATGATATTAATTGCTGGGATAACCTCATAATTATCTGATAATTCACCAAACTAACGGGGATATAATAGATCTGACTAATCGTATTTGAGTACTCCCCTCCCTCATACACTAGACCATTCTTGTCCTATAGTCAACAGTAAGCAATTCATGTGTTTTACTATATATTGCTGGCTTAGAACGAAAATCTCAAAAATACTACTTACGACCTTTTATGACTGATGCATATTTAAAATCAACATCGTGATAAGCTTCTACATGTACTGAGCCCTTTGTCATTAAAATCGGAAATGTTCAGGTTCACCAAACTGATGTGTAAACAGTTTGTTTTACCATAGGGAAACATTAATTTTTAAACAGTTATTCATGACTTATCAAAACTTAGATATTGTAATTACGACCATCTCATTATAAGCCAGCGATATATATTCACTGTTCAGTCGTGTACGTGCAAGTAGGTAGTGGCATATTACTATACCTACGTCGTTAATACATACAGTATCACAGAATTAATCAAAATTACATCGAACAACAAATGGAAAACTGACAGACGTCGTAGATTATCAAACGTTACAAAACTATGACATAAATGTATTGTCACCAAGTACCAGACTCTCTATTCGTACCAAATATAGACCCTGTAAGCTAATGACAATGCCTGGTACAAAATGGAATTGTTTACAAGACGGAACTTGTTGTTTTCTTATTACCAAATAAGATTACAACAGCAAAATGTGTGATAATTGATTAATAATACATAAGATTAATCTTATATAATGTATTACTGTACAGTGTGGTGTCTACTGTACGCACGCTAATGATTAAGTATCCGATACTTTTTTATCAGCTGGCAAATAAATAATGCAGGGTAATCCTTCAGCCTTGTGACACACAGTGCCCTTCTATGAAATGTCATACTTGCACAATTTGATTACAAAGTCGTATTTTCACATTCACTGTTTGACATTGACAGTTCTGGTAACTGACGTCTTTTATCTTTTTGTGTTACATTGTAAGTGGGATACATCATGTTTTATCATATGACTATTCGTATGTCGGTCAATATGGCGGTATAATATATTTTATTGTTTATTTCAATAAAATAATGATTTCCGATGACTCTCAATGTACGTCTCTTTATCCTATCATCAATTGGTTAAACTCAGTCAAAAACATATTTTTGATAAAATAATGCGTTTAATAAAGTTTGTTGAATTAACAATTTGTGAAAAAAAAACTAACGAAATTTGTCTTCCCTTTGCAATTTATGTAATGGCTTTCACAATATCTGATCATTCATTATTTCAATGTGCTCATTTGATCATGTCCGTTTTCATGGACAATAATTTTAATTAACTCATGTATGGATTTACAACAGTATCAGCTTAAAATTGTGTTTGTTTATTTTCACCAGGAATTTTACTAAGTAGCTTTAAGTTTCATTGCCATGTTCGATTTTGTGATAAGCGGTGTAATATGTGCGTGTTGTTTGTGATCTTTTTGAGTTAATTGTGTTTACATTAATGCTCAGATGGCCTTAAAGAATATGCTGCCGTCCATGTCCGAGTTGTCGTTGTAAACACTTGTCATCAGATACTTAGAGTAAGACATTTGAGACCAACATTAGCTCTGGGCTTTTAGTTCCTACTCATACACCCTCGCAGCTAATTAATTCCACTATTCTGCATCAACAAATGTGTTAAAATGCTACCGTTTGTACTCGCCGTCCGTTTCTATAACAGAAATTCGAGTAATGTTACGTTGGTACGTATGGTAGTACAATTTTACGTTAAATCATGCTACGTGCAAGTACACACGTATCAACACTGTCTGATGTGATACATGTACTACGTAATCTGTTTACATGGATATTATAATATGTTTTGGATAATGCACGTATACTTATGAATACGAACAGGCTTGTAATGATTCAATTTCACATAGATATGCTAATTTGTTAATTTGCCATTCAATATGATATATTGGTGAGTTGGTCGTGATTGGTATCACAATGACACGTTAGTATGTCAAGTCATGGCATCTTATTACATACAAACATTATTTGGTGTGATCTTATGTGGATAAATCGAACTGTATTGTTCGTTCGTAAAGTTCACATAATCTCTCGAAGAAAGCCGAGCTTATGAAGATCAGTTTTCAATACGCAATGTTGATAAATTAGGTTGGAGGAGTGTGGCTAGTTTGAATATGATTCGAAATATATTTTAGCCATTACATATTGTTACATAGTAACATGTTTTGGTGAGATATTGCGTGGATAATACTGTATACTTACACTAAAATATATTTATATTTAATTATCTATATTCTTCATTAGATACCAACTTGTCATACAATGATAATTTGTTAATTCATTTGACATTCGATATGATACCTTTGAAGAAATATGTGTGAATAATATTAATAATTCGTACACTAATGTGAACTAGTACAGGCATTGTTATCTAAAAGGTTATTGATATAATTGCAAATGATTACTACACGGAAGTAAAATGCGTATTTAAATTGCTACAAATTGTAACATACAAGATATGGTTTCTATTGTTTGAACCATTAACGACGACTGACAACGTTTTTGACACCTGAAATAACTTCACGACTCAACCTTCTCACGGTAATATTCATCGTAGTCATTATGGAGGCATATCACCTTTAAAATCTAATGGAAGGCATAACTATAATACTGGGATATTATAACTTAGTTAACAAGCTAGTTGTTCGCTATTACAAAAATCCAATATCTTAGAAGTCAACTTACAAGAAGATAACAATTAACACATTATATGAAAATACAATCGTTTTGAGATTTGATATTCATAAGACATATTAGGTTGTAATAAGGGATATTGCGTTGTTTTCCACATACTAGTATACGAGTTTTGCTGTACAAATTGTTTCATCATGTGTAATAATGAGCACGTTACATCCCCAATAAAGTGTACTTGCATATTGTTATTATAATAACAGCGTAAATATCAAAGACAACATCTCACTTAACTATCTCATTTCTTCACAAACAAACGTACCGATTACATCTTCGTATATAATATCAATTTCGTACATGTAACATGCTATCTTAAATACAGACGAAAGTATATTGATATTCGTTAGCAATTGGTGCTGCACACTGAGGTGTTCGCAGTAAAATAAGTATATATGCAATTGATATTTGCAGTTGAATAATGCACCCAGGATAATGTGATAAACACGAACCGGTTTAGTCTACTATTGTAAAATAGGTTTCTTAGATAAACACATACGGTCAATTTCGTACAAAAATAACACTCAGTCTGACAAATCGTGCTTACACGAGTAATTCACCTTTATAGATCATTCCAATTTAACTGCCTTTCACATTATCCTTGGTGCACTATAACTTAATTGATTTATATATAACATAATATCCCAAAATCAAAGTTTGCCGATTTAATTCATTAAAACTCTTGTTAGACCTATAAATAAATTAATCTACGGATTCTTTGTGAACGATTATTGAAGGACAAAATTTTAATCTGAATTCGAAAAGTGTTTAAGATATGGTTACAAATGTAGTTACTTTACTTTAACGTCATAACATCATTAAATTTTCGGCGAAAGTTAAAACATAACCAATGTTTCTCTTACCGTTGAGCTAATTGCTTTGTTTTGGCGATACAAGTCCGAATTGATGAAAACTTTAATACTAAGAAGCTATGTGAAAACAATGCCAGATTAATCTTGTCTTTATACAATGTATCGGATGCTGCATCGTCAATGCGTTGGTGGATTTCAACACTTGTGATATTCTCACGGGGCGTGAAGTTATAATCGTTAGCAGACAAACATTGATATGAGCCGGTCGATTATGTTGCTTCAAAGGTAATTATGGCACGATTCCATGGTTCCGTATAGGTTATAATAATTATAACAGTTAAATACGATAAAACTTGCTATTTCAAATTACAAATGAGAACATTTAACTTCTAAACATGAATAGTGATTACTTGATTATAAACCTCAAGAATTTTTTTAGAAATTTGTTAAAGAATAAACTGATATATATAACATCAGACTAGAACTGGTACTCTTTTTAAAAACGCTTTACATTTATGTATGAAAACATAACATGCTTGTGATATATAAATGGATGTTATACTTTTTCTTATAAAAACATTATATGTATGAAATGTTTTACTTTTATTCTTTCGGATCATCAGTGGACACATATGTGCTTAAAACGAATTCTTCGTGAGAACAGACCAGGCGATAAACCATTCTACTTTCAAATTATATATATACGTATATATTATCATGTGTATTTATTGAAATATTGCATGTATTAATATACTGTTAGATTACATACTGATCTTTCTTGGTGCTTTAATTTCTTTCTACACCTTTTCTTTGGACATTTCATATTTGAGTAAATACAAAAGCTCCTGCAAAAGTGCTCTATAACGTTTATCGTAAGTCTAAATTACTTCAAACAGTAGTGCTATTTTGTACGACATAATCCCTTGTTTTTCAATCATGGCACAATATATATCACGAATAGTTATATATAGATACAAGGTTTGAACTAATTTGAACATATGATAAATCTTTTATAGCACCTTTCCTTTGAAGTTTTGATCCGCCCCTCGTACACTATGCAAAAAGCATTATATTGAACAAACATTGCCCTTTTCGCAACCCGACGCTTCGTAAAGACCGGATTATCTCACATCATGTTTTGTGCGCCATAAATAATCCGTCACGCATCGTTATTTTACGATGAAAAACACGCAATCGTGATTTTAAAAAATACTGGGACGCCTTGTAATAGTTCCATTATTACATGTATGATATAACATGGCTTAGCTTTCTAAAAGTAAAGGAAACAACGCCATTAAAGCGTGTACAGCATCGACTAAACATGAAGAAAATTAGTTTGCAATGTCATTTAATGTAGGTGAAAAATGTATATTGTCACTGGATTATTAAAATGAATGTGTTCATTCATTCTTAGATTTTGCATAGCACATGGTCCAATTATATATGACATTTTATGTTTGTTTAACGTAGCTTTGAAATAAAGACTGATGTCTATAAATGACAATTTGTTTACTCACTTTTCTGGTGACTTAACTGTGATATTGTTTCAAATCTTATTCATATAATCTTAGCATCATTATTTCATTTAGACTGCACGAGTTTGACATAGTTTGAAAATACAACACGTCACTATAATTTCTTACATACAAATGTAGAATGTTCAAGAATAAATTTTTGTGTCTTATTTATACCACCGAATGTTCCATGCATTATACTATTCCACTTACTAGGATATTATCAGAGCAGGTATTAAATAGTACAGTATGGAGGTTGTTAAAGTACTCCCAGTACAGCGCTCAGTATACCGACTTGCAAATGAATCCATTTAATATGGTAATATATTAATATTAATGTCAAGGTCATTGATGTCATGTGCCATGTAGTTTATATCGGTAAATTACTTTTTTCGCGTTAAATTCCGTTTATAACATTTGTAGTAATAAAAAATGTTTAATCAAACTTAAGCATCAAACGTTATCAGTGCTACTTATATTATGTCTTGTATTAACTCCTCGTACCCATGCATTGTGATAAATTATACGAATGAAACGAGGCGTTCTAATATATTCCTCATTGAAATGCCATGCTACATTAATGACATACTATACTGAGCAAAGCAGCTAACCGAACACTTTTTAAATTTGAATATTTCAGTATCCTGCACGTTCACAAACTTAAAATTTTGCATAGTTATTTCAATATAGATTGTGCACCTTATGCAGCTTACCACATGAAAATACATGCCAAATCACTCATCCATAACGAAAAAGCTTCAAATCTCATTTTTGCAGGTTGTGATCTATTGCTCTCGAATTGCACGAGTTTTGTGTGTATGTTGTGTAGCATGGGTGTTTGTTAGTCGGAAAAACAAAATATTATGTCAAAAACATGGCACATTTGTCAAAGGTAGGCCGCGGAAAAGCGGCCATTACGCTCCCTGGAGGGTATCAATCAGAAAGATCAGTTTTACACAGATTTAAATTATCACAAACATTATTTCCTTTTCTTTCACGTGTGTGTGAATACCAATGCGCTAAAATTACCTAAAACAGTATATTGGGAATCACAGGAGCAAAGAAAACTAGCAAATTCAAGTGGGATAACTCTTGCATAATTTTACATCTTTTTAAGTTCACTCACTACATTTTCCCATAAAATTGTATTGTCATGCATAAGTGATACTCGTTGACTTTAAAAAATAATAAATATTAGGTGTTCGACAAATTGTAAATGCCCGCTTTGGTAATAAAGATTGTTTTAAGTGTATATTCTGATAAGGGAAACAAAAATAAATATTAAAATACTGAGAATAAAACCAAAATAAAGTCAATATTTACCCTCATTTATCCACACAAAAGATATTCGACCAAATAACCTCCCCTTGACCAATGAAAATTATAAAAATAATTTTGAAAAATTAAAAAATCCATGTTTTTGTGACCAAATCGCATGATATCGAGTTTGACTATTTGTTTTATTGATTTGGCGATTAGTCTTTTTAAAATGTGTATGGAATAAACCTAAAATTTTGTATAATGGAACGCTTATTCATGAATTTCAAGTTTATATGTCTGGTTCTGTTATTTCATGGTTCTGTGAAATTCCGTTTCGCATTTTTGAAACTTTCGTGCAAAAATATTAATAAATAAAAAAGTTGTACGGTAAAAACCGCTGCTCGTTCATAAAATATGCTAATTGTACATTTTGTGAATTTCATCTTGATGGGTGATGTCATTAAATACATATTTTGACGATGATGCAAATTAAATATTTTGACGAAATTTTACCACCAGCCTTCTAATGCTTTCATTATACTTCAAGCCAAGTTTCAGACAATTCCTATGGATAGTTCTATAAATATTCATAAAAAACATACGCGTTCGGTTAGCTGTTTTGCTTACTATAGTAAAATCAAACCGCTGAAGGCACTGAATTTGTTTGGGTCTGAAAATCAGCTGCCCCTCCATTTCACACATTAATTTTATCTTTCTAAAAATGTAGTGTGAATTTTCAGTATGATACATCCAGAACCTTTTGAGATAAACAAGAAGAACGCTAATGACAATTTTTTTCAAAAATGAGTATTAGAGGGCCATAATTCCATGGAAAATCATTCGATAGGAACAAAATGATAATATGCACATCTAGACTTCACACTGATCATTCCAGCAAAATTTCATTAAAATTGGACCACGGGTATATAAGATTTAGAGCGGACAAGATTTTGTGGACAAAAGGGCCATAACTCCGTAAAAAATTATCAAAGCGGAACAAAAAGACGATATGCACAACTGGATCTCATACTGATCAGGAGATATGCAGACAAACTTTCTCTAAAATAACCATTAAAGGGCCATAACTCCGTCAACAATCATCCGAGCAAACCAAAATAATAATATACACATTTAAACTTCATACTAATTATTCCTGGAAAGTTTCATTAAAATTGGACCAGGCGTATATAAGATTTGGAACTGACAAGATTTTATTAACGGACAGACATCATGGGCAAAACCAATATTTCGGGAGACATAATTATGAAAAATTGCCAAAAGTTAAAGTACTTGGACACTGCACTGTCTTCATTACAATACTATGAAAATTACAATCTTTAAAATATATGGAAAGGAATGCATTTTTTCAATAAGATATATCCATCTGTAGATATATCTGTATAATTGTCAACCCCAAGTATAATGTTTGTTTGTTTTGTTGGGTTTTAAGTAACATCGACACAGTGTAGGTCATAAGGTGACTTTCCAGCTCTAGTGGTGGAGGAAGAACCCAGGTGCCCCTTCAGACATAATTCAGGCCCGAGCGGGCACCTGTGTAGTACCACCGACCATTTGGATGGCTACATCACATACAGATTTTATGTCACCGACGGGGATTAGAACTCACAGCGGTGAAGGGCAAGTGATCTCAAGTCAGCGAATCTAACCACTTAGCCATGGAGAGATAACGCAGCTACCACAGCCAAACAAATTAGAACGAGGCTTATCAGCAGCTACAACAAACGGTTATTTGGGAATTCTTATAAATAATTTTGAAATTTCGATTTATCTGACGCTAATTATGGTAAGATTTGATTATTTTATTATAATTTATTTTTCAGATTTATATAAGTTTGATTCGATGGAAAATTGAATCAATTTGACTAATCGTATGGATCCTAAATCGGGATTTCTATTCGGATCTTTGTTCCGAGAAACGATGGTCAGTATACGCCATTACGGCATTAGTATACAAGCCTGAATGGCAAAACAAGTCTGAATGACAAACCAAGCCTGAATGGCAATATACATGGATGAACTCCGACACGATGAGTGTCAAATATGCTATTCAAAACACTGTCTGAATGACACATGTAGGGTTGAAAACCCAATCCATGTATTATGATGTAAGATAAAATTGTACCACGTTAATTAGCGGTACATGTACATTGAACTTATTGAGGGATTAATTATCCGATTGATGTGGATATATGTACTTTAACCTGGATAGAACAATTGGTAGCACGCTAAAAGTGCGAAATTTAGTTCGGTTTAGGCTTTAAGGCTTACATGTTTGCTTGAATAGCATTTTGTAGTACACATATTTTAATCCACATGTTTGTTTACAAACAACGCTTCTAGCCACGCGTGCGGGGTTTACACTAAAAATAACAAAGCGCCCCGAGGTTTTACTTATCCATTTCGGGGCCCCACTGAGCTTTATAGTTACAGCGACGGCGCATAACTATAAATAATTTACATAGCTATTTATAACTCGGTAAAACCTATAATAAAAATACGGAGGGGCGCACTAAGGTGCAGTGTTTATGAAACAAATTTAAGATATTGTATATATAAAATGATAAACTGCCCCAATAAACGGCTGTACATTACAGACGGAAAATTCATATAGTTTTACTATATTTTGCGTGAAACGCATTACTTATAAAGTATTCTTGACTTGCAGGCAGAAAAAGGCGTAACGGAATGCCCTACGGGCGCCCCGACACAGTTAGACTCGACACATTAGAGAAAAGTTTGCAGGAGTTTTCCTCGGTTGCAAGGAAAGTCAGCGAGATCGGGAGGACGGTAGAGTGCCTTTCTACGGACGTTTCCTCGCTTGAAAATTATTGCGCCTGCCATATGACGGTTTACATCCGAAGAGGCAATTTGAGAATTATTTTTTCTGCTGTTGAAAATTATTGCGCCTGCAAATGACGGACTACTTCTGGAGATTGTAGTTAGCAGGGCATAGACGTGAGAATCATGCTAACAGTATTTATTTGGGACTGAAGTCCCAAACAAATAAAAACAATAACATAAAATACATGTTAGGGTGGCAATGCATAAAATTAGTACCTAATGTAAGACACGTACTTCTACATGAATCTTTGGAGCACCCTTACCATGCTAATCAAACCAAAAATACTAGTATTTTAATAATTATTTATTTATTACATAACCACACTGATATGTTACTGATTATATATTTACATAAAGAATAAATCAATCAACACCTACCGATCTAATTTATAACGTCCTACAACAAAAATAAAATAGCACTCAGACAAAGATTAAAATTGAATCAGAAACACCAAAAATGTCAAAAAACCACAAGTAACGTGACGAGGTGTGTCCCAATTGTTCGCAGGCACTAACGATGAATTGAAAACAAAATTCCAATGTGAAATGTCACGCTTTGATCCAAAAAAGTAATGTTTACAAACATAAAATAAATGAACGGAGGAAAGTGACACGAGGTAAAAACTGTGATAGCCGGTAATATCAAGGGCTAGTGTAAAGCTGCTTTGCTCCCTGCCTCACCAAAATTGATTGATGTTGTTGTATCAATGAGCGGATAAAATTGGCAGTGCAAATAGGTGCATTCTCAACACGACTATTCCTGCACAAGAACGAGGGCGAAAGTAACGAAAGCCTTCTATAATTAACCAATACACACGAGACATTATATATACATATTCGCAAATTTCTCACATAGGCAACACCGAACACCCACGATGGAGCGGAACTAACACAGGTAATTATGATCAAACATTTGACCTGAGGCAATAAAATTACGATCATTAATTGAACAGGAAAAACGAAAACATAAGGGCAAAATAATCATCTTACAACAAGGGATGAAATAAAAAGAGACGCTAATTTGTAAAACTCCTCACTTGCTCTATTACATTATTGATAGATTATCTATAGGGTTATAATGTTACATTTTTGTAATTTATATACTGTGTGTGCTATTGATAATGATATTCCTTGTATGCCATGTCATATACGCACATGTTTGCTTATTGTACAATTGGAATGTAACAGCATGGCATCATGCGACAACCTGCGACAACTTGCGAGAATATAATTGAACTATGAACAAACAGACAAAAAAAAAAGAAATTTACAACCAATAAATCAGCACCCAATGTATTCCATTAATAAGTTATGAAAAATAAATTAAACAGCCATACAAGACTCCAAAGTTGAAAAGGTCACTAACATTTTCAAGCAAGACTACAAGGACATCCATCGTAAGTACTGCCTGAAAATTAATATCAAAATATAAGTTAGACTATATGTTCGTCATGTTCACTGTTTAATAACATTCTTGAACGTATTATAAAACCAGAACAATACACACTGGCGTACGTACCGACCCTTTGCCATTTACATTCTTTCGTGAACCTTAATAGATTTATACTGAATGTTTAACGAATCTAAATACAACTTAACAAACCACTTAGTGAGTTTATTCGGTAAATTATACGAAATGAAACTTGGAGAACAATGAACCGAAATGGTTATAATTTATAGATTTTTAAAAGTAACCTTATATGTAACCGAAGATGTCTGCAAATATATATAGTATCACTTTTGCTCATTGAAAACAACTTTGTGTGAAACCAGTACTGATCCTCAAGGATTGTCTCTAGATGACGTCATAAACTGTTTACTTACCTGTAGAGTTCCCACAATATGTTGACAGATACTAAATGAGTCCATCATAGACGACATATATAACACGGACGAGACACCGATGATAATGCACGTCTCATAGTTTATTGATACAACTGTACGTAGTATTTTGTTAAAATACGTTTTATGCTGGTGTTACAATCACATATGTGCGATGATTATTTGTTATTTGTACCACTGTTGCGGTTGCAGACTGGTCTAATGCATTCGCACTTGGTTTTGCTAATAGTGAGTTTGAACTAGGCCATACTTAAAAACTTCAGAAACGCCGCTAACCAATGTATGAGGAACCCACAAAGGGAAATCGACACTCAACTTTACCAGCCAAGACCAGAAATTCAAACAAATACATCACGTAAAAAACAAAACATATGTATAACGTCCATAGATAACCTAACGAAAAATGAAAAGCCTTAGTTCTACTGATAAAGAAACCTAGTGTCAAAAGAATGCCAAACAAACAGTGACACCATGTGATCAGATGATGCAACCTTTTTATGCACTTGATCGTATTGCTATTAATGAGCACTTATGTGCTTTATAAGCACTACATTCCGATACATAACAAACAGTGTTCATAAATTGTTCATATAACATACGCAACACTCAGTTAAACACTAAGGCAAAATATCTGAATATATATCATCTGTTTTGCTACATACAATGTAATCAACAGACATGCCGTATTGACGATCGACAAACACGGTATGTCATGATTTTTACATTAATGACTAAACTACTAACATTCAAACCAGTGCGATGAACTTTATTGCTAAATGATTTAGGCTTATAACTTGGAAGGGTTGTAATACGTCCATTCATTTCACAGTTGAATGGGAGAAAGATTGATCGATTTTCATTATTATTTCGAGACAATGGCCTTTCTCTCTATTTAAATAATGCAGAATACTATGAACTAATGCTACGCCTAAATGGGGATTTCATAATTATTAACTGTGTGAGAAAATATTCCCAGAAAGTGATACATTCAAAAACATAGGCACTAAATAACTGCATTTCGGATGAACGTACCAATGTTATGGTTGGAGACAGCGAGACATTCCCAAATGACGAGTTTGATTTGTTTCAAATAAAGTCTGCTGATATTCTCATACAATTTGCATTAGAAATTAATAATTTATATTAAAAGTTTAAACATTTATGAAATATCAAGAAATCTTGCGACTGTAACACCCATAACACGGCAACACTGATTGACGCTGTTTTAGGTACGGTATAGGTACATTATCATCAATCTATTATCTTACAAACTAACCGAATACATACATTTTTGTACTACCTTCTGAGATCATCGCCAAGAATATTAAAGCTATCACTGATTTCATAACAAAATTTGCCAAAGTAAAAATTGATATTTTGATAGTTGATACAATGTACGAACGGAGATGAAAGGCGATTAGTCAGGCTGGAACAGATCAAAGAGAAATGGAGAGAGATTATAATATTTCACAATTAAATATTTGTATACTTCCTTTTGTTTCAGGGTCAAAATGTACGTAGATATGCTCTTTGATGTATAAAAATTATCTCTGTGTAGACAGCTGTGGTGGTTTTTGCTTCCCTGCAATGTCATTTAGTAACAACTGATTTCAATATAATTTTCTCACTTTTATTATAGGAACTAGCAGAACATTACTGTTATGCCACTTGAAATATCATAGATTCAGATGGTCGCTTTTAATGACTAACACACACGTTGATTTAGCTCATTTATCGTAACAAAGAGTTGAGATAATACTAGTAATCATTATAATTAATTCAACATTGAAAATAAGAGGCGCACAACAACAGAAACTTTACAAATTGGTAAATAATACTAAAGGTTTCACGTAAATACGAGAGGTGTTCAGCTTACTTATGAACAAATCTCGAACGCCGATTTTGCAATATTGAATACAAACAATTGAACTATCTCTTTTAAACCATGTGCGAAAATGTTTTAAGTTCAGAATATGATCATTACAGTTACATTAATAGTCTATATTTCCTTTAGTTTAAGGTTAAAACAACAATCAAGTAGATGATGTTGTTTCAACTGTGTTTAAGGCAAACTGGCCGTTTTATAAGCACCAAAAAAGTATTTGTAAATTATTATTTTGCATTTTTTATAAGAAAATTGGTAATATATGTCGTTAGAAGGGTTATAAGAGTTCTGTTTCCAATAATATTGAAATGGCACCAAAAAATGAAAATGGCCCAACATTGCCATAACCTACACTTCCAAGTTAAATTGGTTTTATGATGTCTATGATGAATACATTAGCAAACGGCGGACTAGTACCATTGATAGTAGTGCTCATAGAAACTATCAGTGAAATAATTTCGAAAAGGTTTAATGTACAGTTGTGGGAAAATGCGAAGTTCCTACGCTAAAAATTAAGAAAAACATGCATTGCTGCCAAATGTCTTGGAGTCTAGAAATGCGAAATAAACAACATTATGTGGGGAAAGTGTTTGGCAATGGCGAAGCAATGCTGTGTCTTAGAGAGTGTTATGATAGTTTAGGGTATGCTATTTTTGAAAAGGTCACAAGGATAGGAAGACGTTGGTGTTTGTCCAGCTTTGTGTGTTCGCGGCCTTGTGTTTGTTATTATGGAAATACCTACGACAAAATTAATATCAAATTGACGAAATTGAAGGCTGTAGTCTAGGTACAATCCGTTTCAAATCAGGTTTTCAGCAAATAAGTGTTTCCAGGTTCAGCTTCAAGTCACCAGATACAACGCCGAATTAAAAACTTAAAACATATTACAAACAAATAGTGGATGTCTAAGTTTTCTCATGCTTTAAAAATAGAATTCACTGCGTGTTGACACTTAAACATCGATTAAAGAAGGAAAATATAAACACAATTATTTTGACTTTTGGTCCACCAAAACGCAAATAACAACACCCTCTACTCCAATGCGGATTAAGATTTAACCGTTACGTATTAGTACATTTTGTAATTTGCAATTTTTATATTTACTTGTTCTTGTTTTACAACATAAAAGTTTGTATTCAATTTCATTGTTAGAGTAACACAATATCGATGTTCATTTTCTGTTCATAAATACTATGAACACCTCTCGTATCATAGATGTAATTTGATATTCGTAGCGTGGTTAAGTCATGTCTGCTTCAATCTTGTCAACCAAGTATTTAAACAATTCATCAATCATCCTTCATTGGTTGGTATAGGGTGGTTTGAATATTAAGCACGTTCTCGGCTTCATCTAATTCATTAATTGACCAATTGTTTACCATTGCCATTTCACCAGAGCATTCTTCGGAGAAACTTGACTAACCACGGATGTATTCGAATGATTATGTACACATTTGAGAAATGATTGTCCTCATGGTTTTGACAACGAACAAGTATTTAATACGTCAAAAACATTTTAATGAATGGGGTTGTTGAGTTTCGTTTAATTCATCATATGTATTGCCGTCATGAAGCAGGAAGCATGTACCCCACTCTGAGCATTGTACTATAAAACACCGAACACGAATTTATCCACATTTCATGTATATGAGGAACAGGTATACATGTATACTCATGGCTAAATAATATCCTAATTGGCGCTCACATCAATTTGCCTTGCAATCTTTTTGTATGTCACGACATACATATATAAATATCTTATATTCTCAACCTTTTATCTAACGTTATTTACCTTAGGATTGGCAGTAAATTATTTTAAACAATATTGATTGATCCTTAAAAATGTCGAAGAAGAAAAATCGCAATTGGTATTTTCTGAACTTTTTTTATAACATGTCTAAGTCCTCCGTCATTTGTTTCTTTAACAATAGTAAATATTTATTTAAAACGAATGCGTAGGCTCTAATACATTTAGTGATTATAATGTCTGTGATTGTAAATCATTACGAAGGCTAAAGATACGACTAAACATATAGCTAGATAGTAATTGAAATGTTACATGTACTTGTATGACGTTATTACCTACGTAGATGAATACTTTATGCAATGCCGTTACTTTCAATCAAACAAAGGTATTGTCATTTAATATGTTTCTCTTAGACTAATGGATTAATTTGCCCGGCATTTAGTCAAAGGTGTTATGGTGTATAATATCATGTACTTAGTAAGTGCTAAGATAAGTTGTTCATTACACAATGTGGCAATGCATTCTCATGTTTAATAACCTAATTGGCAATTAGTAAATTTAATTTCAGTCAATGAAATTACGTTACATTTGCCAACGGTATATCTAGTAACTCAACATTGAAACACTAATTTAAATGAAAAAGCGCCGAGTAATGGTCTAGATCTACTTAAGGCGATTTCTTATTTTACATTAGGAATCAAAAGGGTTTGTATTTCCAGCACATGACTGTGACTCAACAATGGTAGTAGATTTTCCGCATCTAGCGCAATGATAAACTTTCTCTCCAACCGATGCATTCATATTGGAATGAAATAAACACATAATGCAATAGACCATCTATAATCCAGGTTAGTAATGAGGATAACTATATTTGATACATCTGTGATAATATATGTAACAGTGCCATCACCAACCATCAAAATATCACACTCATGAAATGTCAAAAAAACATATCATAATACGTACACACACATTGAATACCAGGGTGGTTTCATTAATTATATAATGTAACACGTCCCAATTTTGCTAACAGCACATACACATGTTTCATTGTAATGTTAATAAGTCTAAAAGAGTGGCGAAAGCTATTAGCTATGCCTTTTTGGTTGTGACCGAGACAATGTGTAACCGGAACTCTTTATGTACACACAATGGTAGTTCGCATAAGATCACATAAACGAGAACGTTTGTTACAAAACGATTTGTTAACACTCTTACATAATAATCAGTTGATAGAAATAGAAGGTTGATAGGTAGGGTGTATTAAGGAAGACACCAAAAATATCACACTCATGAAATGTCAAAAAAGCATATCATAATACGTACACACACATTGAATACCAGGGTGGTTTCATTTATATAAAGTAGCACGTCCCAGTTTTTGCTATCCGTACATGCATACATATCATTGTAATGTTACTAGGTCGGCAAAAGTGGTGAAATATATTAGACGTGTATGTATGGCGTGACAAAGATAATGTGTAGCTGGAACTCTTTATGTACATATAATGGTAGATGACACAAAATCTAACAAATGAGAACCTTTGTTACAAAAGGTTTTGTTAACCTCTGATACATTTAAGATCCCTATTGTAATTAACGCACTGATAGAAATAGAAGGTTAATAAGCAGGACACGAAACGATATGAGACAATCTGACAGGGAGGATAGCAATCACTAACATACCAATACAATGTAACACTGTGTCTGATATCCATAAATGTACACAACACACACTTGTTGAACTGGTTTTTAGTACAACTCGGGTAAAGTGTAGAACTAAATACCCGTCACACTCAGGAAATATTCCAAAGAAGTTCCATCTGTCAAAAGACCTAACGTTTCATGAAGATAATATTAAGCCAAATTGGTAACCACAAGTGACAAAACGAGGTACAACTATGATTTGACGTAGCTACCCTTTTCGTAGAAGAAAATCTTTCAGCATTACAATACACGTATTTTGCTGGGAGACTTGGCATTCTGTAGTGGGTTGCAGTATTATTTTTTTATATCTGTCTGAGTGATACTTTATTCAACGACATGATATCATTAGTAACCTTTCCTTACATGTGTATTTTTTAAGTAACCATATAAAGAATTATATCATAATGTAATGCACTTCAATTTAATATTTTGAATTACTGTTTTGTCATTTTGGTTTGCTAAGCATTGTATGAGCACTCCAAATACCAATGTAGGAATGCGTGTTAACAAATTTTGTATTATGTTTAATCATCATATAACTGATTTTATATATACAGTTTATATACATATCCTCATACATAGCGAACCAAGTTATTGTCTGGTATTGTAATTGTACTAGTATGGCATTGATGTCTTTTAAGGTACATATTATTTCTACGCCTCGTATCCTACATTAAAGATATTAGTACTAAGAGTTAATACAAGAGAAATAAACAAAACGGTTTGGTGCTTTAGTTTATTCAAACAGTCCTTATTACTTTGAATGACCTTTTGTTCATTGATTTTAACGAGAACAATGTGATTTACCGATTTGCTCTACATGCCACATGACATAAGTGACCTTTGAAAAATATCGTTTCCATTACGATTTGCAAGTGATAACCACACTGACGTTTAGAACGTGGAGAAAACTGTACATCATCCATTCTGCACTAATACTTGCTGTTGGTAGAGATATTCTTAAATTTTGTCACTCAACGACAATCAGAGGTACAGATAATACAGTGTGTACGTTTTCTTGGACACGTACGCTGCAACGCGAAAACTGGAGGGACGTCACTTCATATTTATTCTCTGTCAAATCTCTAGTCTAAACAAGTATCATTCAAAAGACACAGCATGAATCAAATGATGCTACAATGCTACTCACACGGTTTAAAATAACACACTACTGCAGTATTGTCAACAAAGACGGCAAAAAATCAAATTACAAATAGTAACTACCATTTATAGACATCAATTTTTATGTGAAGGCTAAGTGAAACAAAAATAAAATGCCATATATAATTGGACCACGCATTATGCAAAAGTTAAGAATGAATGAACACATTTACGTTTAACAATATAATAATAATTCTTTGACAATATACATTTTTCATCTACATCAAATGTTATTGCAAACTAATTTTCAATCTTTAGCTTTTATACCGAAGTAAAATTTTGATGGTTTACGCGCTGTACGTAATGTCGTTATTTTCTTTTATTTTAGTAATATTAACACTGTTATATAATTCTTGTTATAATGATACTATTACAACGCATCCCACTTTGTGTTAAAAGTTCGGCTAATCATATTCATCACAAAGAAGACTAGGTGACATTTGTGACGAATTATGTTAGAAATTTAAATCATGCCGTGAAGTAGTCGTGAATGGTTAATGCAGATTTGAAAATACTGATTATAACATTATGTATATTCTGTAGACGCGTTTATGTAAATGCTTGAGGTTTTATTCGTATAGGAACTTCCAGAAGAAGAAGTGGATATTAGGTAAGCGCACTAGCATCCGCAGAAAATCCCCAGTTTCAAATACAATAAATACTTCAAACGTTTTTTACTGCCATCTAGATGTCAATGTATTATGTAGTATTATATGCCAAATGTAAATAGAACGTGGACTGATGTTAAGTTTACCAGTTTATTACTTAATTTACGTTAATGATGATTATAATAGAAGACGGACAAAGTTATACAGTTATCATGATGTACTATCAGAGGAAATGTGTTGTCATCATTTACTTGTTATAAAGGAAATAGCAAGTATATCGAAGTTTGAATACTATAATTATTATAGTAAGAAATACTTATGGCCATATTGAAAAATGACTCAAATGTCTAATTTGCGGACTCATGCCCTTCATAATATGTCCATTTTAGCTACGAAAGAGCATACACATGTCCTTGTAGTAATCGACCGGCTCATCTCATATAAGTGTTTGTTCTATAGCGATTATCACTTCATGCCCCGTGGGAAAACCGCAATTGTTCAAACACATCAACACACTGATGGCGCAACATCCGATACATTGTACTAGTATATAGAAACCATGGATTCAATAAGGGATCGTATTCACAGAGAATCTTAGAACAGCAGTACATGTATTCTTAAATCTGATTTTCCGTAAAGTATAAGTAAAAAAAAAATAATGCTAGTTACTAATTCCTAGTGGTAATGCTTATAATTTTGGAGCAATGGTCATACAAAATAATGTTGTATCTGTAAATGATCTAACAAACTGCACATTTATTTCAGTGTAAACCTTGGAGACTGCAACACCGAATACAACGGAATATCAATACAGTGTTGTCTGTTAAAAGCCATGTAACAATATCATATATATTTTATGCATACAAAATTCCAATCGATATGATTGTCTTAAAAGAAAAGGGAAGTTTAAACTAGATGTCGTCTAGGATAATTACGTTGTCAATATAATAAGTAGTCACGTGACCAACAACTATATATGGCGATGCAGAAAGTAATGCATAAGGCGGATGTCGTCTAAGTTAAATACACCGACTGTCCTTATAATAGACATATGGCATCCATACAACTGAACACCTAATGTTTAAAAACATCGCGTTCATGATTGAACGATTAATGAATGTGCGTTATCAATTTTAGAAGGGAACTCATAGTGTTAAGGTTAATATAAAAGTGCTTTTGTCTGTTAGACAACATTCTTAGAAAAGGAAATCTATGTGTTTTTATGTTTACAATATCAAAAAAAAGATAAAATTTTAAAACCAAACCTATGAAAACATGTACTGCCCAACTATATATTTCTTCTTCCTACATGTACTTCATTACATAAATAAGAATAGCTATATAGTGCATTAGTCTTAACAATATTTAATTTACAAAATATCAGTAGGTTTGAAAACATGTTAATCATTCAATAACGATATACAATTTTTTCTACATCCAATGGTTTGGCAAAATTATTGTCATGTTTATTGGGAAGTAGTACATTAAACACAATGACACAATTTGTGCAGCAGCGTTTGTAGAAAAAACACAATATTCAACTTATTAAAATATGATATGTTTTGTGAATATCAAATCTCAATCTATAACCTTTTCATGGTATGGGTTAATTGTTAAATTCTTACGGATTGTCTCTTATGATATCGCATTTCTACATGTAGCTTGATACTAGCCAACATTGTCAGTTTTATTCTCGCATTTTAAGCATCATATGGTTGGCGTATAAGTTATACCAAGAAGACAAAGTGATGGTGACAATGAATTCGATATGCATGACATGAATATTTCGTAATTTTGCAGCAGGTTAGTTAAACACTATTTACATAATACGTTCTTCATATGTTACTTTTGTAAGATTAGCTTGAGTAATATTCCCTCAACCGCCGCGTACAATGCATGGACATGAAAATGCTTCTTTAAAACAATGGAAGTAAACAAAAGTCGAACACACATTATTTTGTTAGACCTTACATGTACACCATCTGTCTTTATCAGTTATGAAAGTCAATTGTGTACAAAACATTAAAAAGCATGTTCAAGTTTGTGACTTTTGAAAAACGTAACTTTATTTATTTGGACCTGTGCACATTATCATCATTTATTATTGAATGAGCTGCCAATATTGCAATATACATTTATAGAATGTTTCAAATACTATTTCAGATATTCAAAATTTATTAGCTTATACTAGTTCATTTTGTACTTAGAAATGTTATTAAGTATATGTATACAAATAAATATAGTACTGATAATTCATGCAAATTCGCAAGAAACAGTTTTACTGTGTAATAAGATGTAATGACTAAACCAACATCGTATCATATTGATGCTAGTGATGTCCTTCACTCCCACCTAATAAATGACTAGTGTTAAATGAAAACTAATTAGCTAATAAACTAGACGTATACTAATAAAGTTTTTCGATATATTATGTGTACTATACAAACAAATATTATAGCATATCTGTACTTCAAATAGTGTTACTACATGCCACTAACAAAAGGTAATGACTGAAAAAAAACTCCTACCACAGCACATCAGTAACTACATACGTAATATTACTAGAATTTCTGTTATTACAAACAGACAGTTGCGTCAAACAGTAGTATTGTTGACACGTTTAGTGTTGCGGGTGTGTTGTAAACATGTATTTCAAGGATACTAGAGTTGGTGAAAGGTCCAATGGGTGAAAAAATGAACCAGTTTACTGACTTCACATCTGTAACAATATTTTGTGAATGCCATTTGACAAAGGAGTACAAATGTATAGATAAATGTCGGTAGGTATTTGACACAATATTCCTTTCAGGCGTTGTCGATTCACACAAACAGTTATTAAACGATTTTCGGAGAGTTTAATTAAACATAATTTTCTGAACGAGTTTAAAACATAGATGAGATAAAGTGAATACATTTGAGAATAATATTGTAAAGCGATGAAATGATAAGATATAATATTATTGTTACAATTGTATTATGAGCGACACACGACTAGAGTAATGTGATACATATGTTATATACTTTACAATGCAATACAATAAGATAAAATGCGTCAGTAGTTTGCCGGAACTACAAATGTTAGACAGCGACTGTAAAAATACGACTTGGTTATCAAATTGTGCAAGTATGACATTTCATAG